>JAQYXR010000359.1:0-104329 GCA_030545055.2 Neoaliturus tenellus
CCAAGGTAATGTATCAATTTTATTTTCACAAATAAATCTTTTATCATCTCTATTACTTAAAGCTAATTTATTTATTGTAATTGTATATAGTTCATGTTTAAAACTTCTAATACAAGTCATTTCCCTATATTGTTCTTGATCATCAAATAAACATTTTTTAAAATCATCCATATGTAATGTTTTATCAACAACATTTTTCTTGATTCCTTTACATTTTACAGGATTTTTATTATTAAATTCATAACTATATAATTTTGATCTTAAACCACAATATTCTTCTAATATTTCACCATTTAACTCATCTTTAAATTTACCAATTATTTTTTTATTCTTTTCACTATAGCATTCATGTTCTTTCTTATAATCACTTGTATCAAATTCATTAATATTTTCTTTAATAATTTTATATGGATCATTTTTAAATTCTATAAAATAACTGTCTGTGTCCATATATAATAACCTTATATTTGGATCAAACTTCTTTAATTTTTCATAATAAAATTGATACATATGTAATTTTGATAAATCAAGTACTGAAAATCCTATATAGATTGGTTTATCAAACTTAACCTTTTCTTTTATCATATGTGAAGCAATACAGTCTTTATCAAATATACTAAATGTTTTAAAATTAGGTTTTTTTGCTTGTTTTAATGAAAACTTTTCATCACCTAATTTAATATCACATCTATTTCTAACATTTTCCATAGTTTTTCCAAAAACACTATTATTCATCAATTTAAAAAAGGCTTTTTCAAAATCTGATGTTGATTTGGATCTTAATTTAGTATTTAATTCAATATATTTTTTCATATAATCATCTTGATCAAATGCTATAACTCTATTAACTTTCTTTAATTTTAATCCTTTTTGTAGATAATATTTTAAGTTTCTTGAATGAATAACATAATCTTTTTTATCAAATAATGTTGTGCAAAGCTTATTATTATAATGTTCAGGTGCTAATGGTAAATCTTTATGGTCATCATGTAATTCAATAGGATATTCTAAATCAACATCTAATATATATCCATATTCAGCATTTTCATCTAATTCTAATGATGTTTCTTCCCATTCATTTAATGTATATGTATTAGGATTCATCCATGTTATATCTTTATAAGGTAATTTTTGACTTAAAGCCCATCCATATAGATTATTTGCATCTATATATAACATATAATTTTCAGGTTTTGTTTTATCATAATTTTTTGTATATTTATTGTTTGCTTTACAATATCTAGTTATACATTGTGAAATACCACCTCTAATACCTTTTTCAATCATTAAATACATATTATAATCACTTATTAATTCTAGTTTAATTTTTGTTAATTTTAACATAGAATCCCAAGCTAATGATGGTGATGTTAGATAATGTGCTGGATCTAATTGATAATTTTTCAAACAAACAGATCTAAAATTTTCAAATATATCAGCTAATAAAAGAACATCTTGAATATTATATAAATCTGAATAATTACCTAATATTTTTACTTTTAATTTATTCCAAACTTTTATATAATGTTTATAATTATAATCACTTATATTTTCATTAGTTAAACAACTATAAAATTGATCTTTTTCTAATATTTTATCATAGTTTAATTTTTCGACATTATCAATAAATTCATATGGAAATACACCTTTAGAAGTTAATATTTTTAAAGTTTCATTATCATATTCAATTATATCATTTTCTTTTATAAATTTATTTATATGCTTAAATTCTTTAAGATTTTTAGCTAATTTTTCAATTGATGTAGCCATAAATCTAAATAAATCTACAAATGAGAATTTTATAAATTTTCTAGGTTTATCACCTTCAAATTCATAACCATAACCAGAATTTACTGAATAGTTTATATATTTTTCATCTGTATTAGCTAACAAATCAATTTTACCATTTTTTTAGCTAATTCTTTTATAAACAAATGTGTATCATAATTTGAACTATTATGACAGAATATAGGAATATTTTGAGGGAATTTTAGATTTAAATTACAATTTAAATGTGCAGCACCCCTAAATTTTCCTGTTAAATGGCAATGATCTCTTACCTTTTTCCTTTCATCATCATCAAAACCACTATTTTCACAAATATGACAAATATTAGTTTTTTGATAATTAATTTCTTCTTCATTAGTTAAATTCATAGGTTTTTTATTTTTTGAATTATATTTTTTAGCTATATATTTTGAAATTTCATCTAAATATTCAAATAATTTATTTGGTACATTTATTAATTCTTCTTCATTTTTTGCTCTATAACAAATAGGTTTATACATTTTATTAGTTACTCTAGATACTAAATAGATTGTAAATCCATATGGTATATGTTTTTGAATTTTATTTGTATATGAGCAATTTGGATTATTTTTACAATTATCAATCTTTTCTAATATACTTTCAAAATCCATATAAATTACATATGGATGTTCAAACTTTTTGTAATAGTTTTTAAAACTTAATTTTTGACCAGGAAATGGCATTATAGGTCTACAAGGTTCTAATGATTTACATATTTCTAAATGATTATTCAAGTCTTTATTTTTGTAGAAATGAGTCAAACATCTTCTACAAATATATTTTTTTGTTTTATGTTTTGATAATTGAGAATATACCAATTTATTTAAATCTGTTATTAATATATAATGACAATTATTACCAATTTTATAATATAATAAATCAATTTCTAATTTTACATTATAATGTTCAGATATTTGTAATGGCACTATTTTTTCATCTTCATCAATTCTATAAATATTTATTGACATTGATGGATAGTTATATTTAGAGTCAAACGATCTTTTTTCAAATAATTTAATATCTTTTAATGTTATTGGATAATCAAAACCTTTAAAAATATCATCATTTATATATTTTTGATATTGTTTAACTCTTTCAGCATGATCATTTGCTTTATCAATAGCACATCTAATTGCATAAATAAAACAATATTCATCTTTATTTTTAAAATTTACACAACATTTTTTATTCTTAATTTCATTTGGTAATTCTATATATGATCCAGCATTTAATGAATTATTTTTAGATAATTTTAGATTTAATTCAACACATCTTTTTAATGACCAACCAGAGCCTTTTGATGGTTGATTTAGTTGTTCTCTAACTATTAATTTCTTAAATTGATCATCAATAAAATCATCTATATTTAAAATATCTGAACTTTTTATGCAAAAATACATATGACTATTTTGAATTTCACCATTTATTAATTTTCTTTCATATTCACATTCTAAAGCCATCTGTCCTTTAATATTTTTAAATTTTTGTTTTTCTATCAATTTTTTTATTTCATTTCTTTGAGTTTCTAAATAATCATTAATATCTAAATCATCATTTGAATTTGTTAAAATATAATCTTGAAAATATCCTTTTAATGACGAAGCTTCTTGAATATTTATTATATTTTCTTTTGGAATTGGTCTATTTTTAAAATAATCATTTAATAATCTAATTAATTCTCTTCTAGTTTTATTAACAATTTTAATACTATTTTTAATTGCTAAATTTTGAATATATTTAAATGATCTATATTCTAAATTATTTGGATTTTCTTTAATTTTGTTTAATCTTTTAATTAGTTCATCTCTAGATAATTTTTCATAATTTCTGACGGATAATTTTTTTGCAATTTCATTTAATTTTTCTATATTAAATAATGAATAATTTGTAAGATCAAATGTTTCTTTAATATTTGTTAATTCATCTAAAGTTTTATTTTTATAATTATATTTATTATTATTTTTACACCAATGTTTTAATTCAAATATTTTATTATCATATTTTTGTTTATTTAATAAATGTTTAGTTGAATTATAATGTCTATCATAATTTTTATATAATATATTTTTATTAAAATAAGGACAATTAATATTTTTATTTGTTCGTTCCATTTATTAGGGGTGAAATTCTTTATTTATTAAAAATAATTTTTACTTAGAAATAAAAATCTTAAAAATATAAGAAGTATTTCCACTTTTTACTAGGTAATTTATAGTTTAAATCATATTTTTTTAATAAAATTTGAATTTTTTAAAAACAAGTAAAATTTTGTCTTCATTTTTTAATTATATTTTTAAATTTTCTAGTTTTGTTATATTTTTGTCATGAATTTTAGTTTCTAAATGTCTTAAATAATTATTAGTCCATTTAATATTTCTTCCACATTCACAAAATTGTGGTTTTAAAAACATTTCTCTAATACATTGTATACAAATTGCATTTTTTCTATCTTTACTATAATGATAATTATTAAAATTTGAAATATCTTTAATTTCTTTACATTTATGACATTGTTTTTCATTTAATTCAATAACTTTAATACTATCATATAATTTTTTATAATACACATCCTTA
Organism: Neoaliturus tenellus; assembly: GCA_030545055.2. Lineage (NCBI taxonomy): Eukaryota > Metazoa > Arthropoda > Insecta > Hemiptera > Cicadellidae > Neoaliturus > Neoaliturus tenellus. The sequence goes on from JAQYXR010000359.1 coordinate 4,384, forward strand.
CATTCTTTACAATAATGATATAACCCATCTTTAGTATTTTTGTCTTTATAAAATTTAGATATATCTTTATATAATTTACACCTTAAACATATCTTTTCCATTTATATAAAATAAAATTTACAAATTGGTTTTTTTCAATTCATATTCATAAAAATTTCCAATAATATCTTCATTATTTTGATCTTTTATACTATAAGTAACTGGATTTGTATTATTTATTTTAGAAATTATAAATATTTCTCTAGACCAATTATTTTTATATTTATTAGAAAATGTTGATTTTTTTATTTCCAATTCTAACTCTATCATTTATTTTAAATTTTGATTTGGTTATTGTTTTGGTGGTTTATATTTAAAAACAGTATCTAATAAATCCTTTTTATTATTTTTATTTACTTCAATTGGTTTCATTTTAATTGTTGAATGATATGAATTATTATATTCTTTAACAATTTTTGGTAAAATATTTATCCATCTATAATTTTTATTAATTTCAAATTGTATTTTCATTTTTTCATTTTGTGTTCTATTATATCTTTCTATTATACTTGATTTTTCTTCATTTTCTGTATGATACAATTTAATATCATATTTATTTAATATTTCTTTAAATTCTTTATTGATAAATTCTAATCCTTTATCTGTATGTAAAAGATTAGGTGATTTATGATTAATTTTAATTGCATCCTTAATTATTTCTTCAAATGCTCTAGAAACTGTTTTTTAATCTTTTTTCTTTAATGGTTTTGACCAAACATATTTTGAGAAAGTATCTATCACATTTAACATATATTTATAACCATCATTTTCTTTTTCATAATTTTTCATTATAATTAAATCTGCTGCCCATAAATCATCAATACCTAATGTAATTATTTTTCTTTTTAGAAATTTCTTTCTGATTGGAGCATGAATTTCATTTGCTTCAATTATTTGTTCATTTTTAGTTAATTCTTTTTTAATTATAGGTTTAACTTCTTTTTTCAAAATTTTACTTTTATTTATTTTACAAATTGAACATTTAGTAGCAATTCTATATAATCCATTTTTCATTTCAACAATTTGTGGATTAATATTTTTAGTTTTTTTCTTACATTTGTGACAATGAATTGGCTCATTCATTTATGTATAATTTTTTTTTAATAAATGGATATGTGTTATAGATGTCATAATCAAACTAATTTTACTATTATTGGAAATTGTGTAGGATGTAATATATGTAAAAGAATTATTTATGAAAAAAGATTAAGAGAAAAAGTAATAAGAATAAACATCTTAAACATATTTTAAGAGAATTTAACCATTTTCAACCATATAAAACACAACAATTAATTAATGAATTATATATTTTATGTATTTCCAATCATTTTGAAATAACACCTAAGAATATAAAATTATTTTTAAAACAAAGGAATTGTACAAATTGGATATTTTACTATCAATTTTTAAACAAAATAAACAATATTGATTTTGAATTGAATAATGAAGATAAAGAAAAAATTACACTATTTTTTAATAAATATTTATGTTTTAAGAAAAGTAATATATCATACAAAAAAATATTACCTATGATTTTTAAATACTTAAATATGGATTTTTGTATAAAACCTAATTATGATAATGACTTTTTAACATATCTATCACAAACAAGTTTGTGATATTTTTTCCTATATAAATGGATCTGCTAGAAGAAATTAATATTATTGGAGAATTAAGATTTAAAGAATATAAACCATTAAAAAGTTTAAATTTAAATGAAAAATATAAAATTGAAAAATTTGAAAGAATTAATGATAAATATGGATATACTATTATTGTTGAATTAGAAAAATGTAAAGTACATTTACCAAAAAGATTTACTAATGTAATTGATGATAAATCGATTAAAGAATTAAATAAAAAAGATTTACATTTAATTGTCACTGATATTAAGACTTTTGATGATAAAGAAACTGCTTTAGTTAAATTTGAATAATTATTACCATATTATTGATACTAAACCTTAATTTTACTTGTTTTAAAAAAATTCAAATTTTATTGAAAAAAATACTATTAAAATTTTAAATTACCTTATGAAAAGTCGACTATTAATTTTATTGAAAAAATACTTATAAAATGTGATAATTTTACTTGTTTTTAAAAAAAATTTATTTTGTAGAAAATTTTAGGCATATTTGTTGAAAATTTAATTAAATTTGCATATTTTTTATGACAATTTGACAAAAGCTGAAAATTGGCCAAAAAGTGGCAAAAATATTGCATAATTGTATTAAAAAACTATGAAATTTGTTTGATTTTTTATTGTCTCCAAAAGTGTCCTAGGAACCCCATAGTACTATCTACTTATATATATATATATATATATATATATATATATATATATATATATATATATATATATATATATATATATATATATATATATATATAAGTAGATAGTCATATGGGGTTCCTAGCTCACTTTTGGAGACAATCAAAAATTAAACAAATTTCATAGTTTTTTAGTACAATTATGCAATACTTTTACCATTTTTTGGCTAATTTGTAGTCTAACATTATTCTAATTTTTATGAAAAATATGCAAATTTCATGAAATTTTTTACAAATATGCCTAAATTTACATAAAATTGTCTACAGAATAAAAATTTTTCTAAAACAAGTAAAATTTTGTCGAATACTGAATAATTATTCAAATTAAACTAGAATAGTTTCTTTATCATCAAATGTTTTAATGTTTGTAATAATTAAATGTAAATCTTTCTTATTCTATTCTTTAACTGTTTTAATGAATGAATATTTTTAGTTCTATTAAAAAAAATTTTCAAATTTTATATATTTTTTTGAAATCTGAAATTATCATGGTCCCAGGTCAAAATATATACTAATTATAGTAATTATTGTGCAAATTTAATAAAATAAACCTATTTAGTTCATAAACTACGATTTCAGTTGTTAAATAATGAGTCTTGTAGAATATATTGGTTGAGAGCATTCTCTTATCACTCTTATCTCTCTTATCTGACCGTTAAAATAATACTTCCTGTCACAAACTCCAATACTTTAAACTATTATAACTTTATTAATAATTAAGTTATCTTTAATCTGAAAATTGTATTGAATTTAATATTTTTTCTCGTTGATATAATACCTCACAACTTAGGTTTTAAATGAGATATAAGTTTTTTTGTTGTTTCTTAAATTCATTAATATGTTAATTGATTTATTTGTAAAAATATTTGAAACAAATGTTTAATTGGTTGATTTATGATGGGCTATAATGTATTAATAGGATTAAAAATGATATTTATTTAGTATAGGCAATTGTTGCACTATCTAGTGGAATAGTCATGAACTACTAGCGCTTCAACTGATAAACCCATGCAGTCTTATCACTCAACGGAAGTCTGGTTAGCTCATTGCTAACGTTCAAGTCTCATATGCCTGAGGTTCCGAGTTCAAATCTCGAAACTTCGGGCATAATTTATTGAGGACATAGTTGAAGTCCAGTGGTTGGTGGAAGGTCTTTATCCGAGTGGCCATAGGATAATGACTGTGAAACAAGCCGTGTGACAAGATACTATGGTGGGTGCACCCTTTGCCTCATCCATTTCATCCTTCATAATCACCAATCCATTTCCATTAACCACCAATCTATTTCCATTAATCATTTCAATCAATCGCATATCGTCCATCCCATTAATACAACATTACACTTACAACACCGCACACTAAAAAATTCAAATAATACACTCTCCTCCACCTAGCACAAAAAAATCTAAAAATCAAATAATTCAATAGAACCTGAAATGATGCCCCTGGGGACATAAAAACCTGGAATGTGGCAGTGATGGGTTCAAATTCAAAAATACAAAATATCATAAAAGCTAGGTGGTAGTGACGAGTAACTAAGGCGCCTATTCTGAAAACACGCACACTTAGAACACTACACAAAATACACCATCATATCCATTCATTTTGTTTTATTTTTGTAAATTAAAAGCTTTTTTTAAAACAAGTAAATTTTAATATCTGATTTTTAAGAATATAGATTAATTTATTTCAATTATATCATTTTTGATTATATTATATTCAAGTAATTTTTCAGATACAATAATAATATAACAATTTGTTTTACTAGTAGCTACTATATCATAATCAAAATCTGCATTAATAATAATATCATTTTTTGAACTTGAAATATTTGTTGGATTTTTTGTAGTATCAATTGGTCTATTTTCTAGAAATTCTGTTGGATTATAATACATTTTACTACTATTATAATAAACTTTTTTATAATCTTGATACATTTCATACATAATTCTAAATTTTTCATTGAATATATCAAAGTTTTCCAATTCATCAGGGTAATAATGACCATTTAGTTTTACTCTTATATTTTTTACATACATACAATCAAATTTAGAAGTATCATATAACTGATCATTTGTTCTTGATTTTTGAAATCCAATTATAATAAATTTAGGATTATAAATATTTCTATAGATATTTGTTATATCCAAACTTAAATTCTTTCCTGTAATATTTTTTTGTTCAATGCATTGCCAATGATTAAAATGAAATTTACTTTTTCAAATTTGCTTAGTTCATTAATTAATTGAATTTTACTTGTTGTTTTGTATTCAATTATAGGAACTCTAATAAAAAATTCATCAACTGTTATTTTACCTTCAGCTGGTAATGTTGCATTATCATAAGTTCCATCAGCCTTTTTAGTTTTCCATCTAAAAATTGCATCATTATCTTGTGATCTAATAAATGTTATATTAAAACCTCCTTTGTATATTGGAATATTTACATTTTCAAAAAATCCTAATCCAAAATGAGATAAATTACCAATTGCTTCAAATGCTTTACTAAAATTTGATTCAAAACCATTATTAATTTGATTTATTTCTGATTTTGAATAAGTTATAGTACCTTTAATTGTACTTAATAGACCAGGATATTCAATTTCATCAATCAATTTATTATGTTTTCTAACTTCAATTTTTGAAAATAAAAATGGAACAAAATTATCAATTAATTTTATATTAGCACCATTATCATATGCAGTTCCATCAGATTTAGTCAATTTACCAGATATATAAAATTGAAATTTAGAAGTACAAAATCCATCTCCAAAATCTATATTAAATTCAGTTTTTTTATTAGGTTCATTTAAATGTAATTTAGGTAATGGATAGAAATTTTTGTATTCAGCTCTTTCAATATCATTTATATATTTTTTGTAATCAGCCATTTATTAAGGATAATTTTTTAAATCAAAAGCTTTTTTAAAACAAGTAAAATTTTTATAGTTTAATTTTTATGATTTTATAATGTCAAATTTTATTTATGTATCAATTTCATTTTTACTTTTGAAATACTCAATTTCTGTAGCATGATCAATTATAAATTTTGCTGATATTTTTTGATGTTCTAAAATTAATTCCCAATTTAATGTAAAAGCATAATCATGAATGAAATATTCAGTTAAATCTTGATATTTACAAATCAAATCAATATAATCTTTTAGTTGATAATTTATGAATTCAGTAATAAAATCTATAGTTAAATTTTGATGTTGAGCAATTTTTTGCCAATTTAATTTATTTTGAAACAATCTCATCATATTAATACTCAATTCATATTTTTCAGAAATATCATCCCAATCATCTTTGTTTAATTGATTTTGGTTTCTGATAATGAATAAATCAAATGAACTGTATAGAGCCATTTATTAGGGAGAAAATTTTGTAAAACAAATTTTCTTTGAATTACAAATACAACATTTTGATTTAATTATATTTATATTTTTTAATTTTATTATCTGAATATCTTTAGAATTAGTTTTTTGTTTACATTTAAGACAATAAATCAACTCCATTTATATAAAATAAATTATTGTAATTTATCTATATCTCCTTTAATTAGTATTATTTCAGCATTTAATTCTTTTATTGATTTATTGACTCCATCAAATAGAAATTTTAGTTCTTTTTCTAATTTTTCTTCTAAATTTTCAACATGTTTTCCAATATTAATTAAAAATTCTAAAATTTTATTTAAATCTTTTTTAGTTTCTGAATAATCACTACCAATTTCAATAATTGAATCTAAAACTTCATCTAATTCTGACTTAACTATAACATCATATTTATTTATACTTGGTTTTACATTAACAATTCTTTTACCATTAATATTTATATAATTTTATGATAAACCAATAGCATTTACTAAATTTTCAGTCTTTTTTACATGACTTTTAAAACTTTTACTAAAATTATTAAAAAATGTATTTAATTTGGAATTTATATAATCTTCTTTAATATTAATTGGATGTTTTTTCTGTCTTCCAAACAGATCAAATATATTTGTGAATCCATATTTATTAAGGATTTATTTATTTATTATGTTATCAAATTTTTTATTTTTATTTAATTCATTTACTATAAAAATACATAAATGACCACAAATTGGTGGATCATTATAATTTTGAATTTGATTATCATTATAAAATATATTATCTTTTCCTAAATATTTAACTAATTCTATTGGTGGTTTATTAACTATATTTCCATATGAATCAAAATAATATTTAATTTTATCTTTTTTATAATAACAAACCCAATGAGTTCCATTTCCATCAAATGAATCTAAATTTATAATTCCACATTCAAATTTATTAACTTTATTAGGTAATATATCTCTCATAAATACACCTCTAAAATATTTTATATTTTTACACAATTTTTCTAATTCACCTAATGTTAGTGGTTCAAAATTTTTTTATAATTTTGTTTCATATATTTTAATGTTTTTTTTATCTAAACCAGATCCTTCTACATTTTTTAATTCATGATCTAACCAATCAACAAAATTTCTAAATTTAGGAATTATAGATTCTTTTACTACTTTTGCTCCCTTTCTAACATTTGGTGTATAATTTTTAACTATAGGTATATTATCAGCAAAATCTAAAATTTCTTTTAGTAATCCACCATTTTTTATTTCTTTTAATTGATTATATGAAAATTCAAATCTTAATCCTTTATTTAATTTTTATGTTTATTTAGTTTATTAATTTGTCTTTTAGATAATAATATAATATCTTTTCCATTTTCATTAAATTGATCAATATTAAATTGAATTATAACTGATCTTTTATTTTTAAATGCTAATTTTATTTTTGATTTTTGATTATCTGTCAAGTTTATATTTGTTTTTTCCATTTATTAAGAAAAAAATTTGTAGTTTTTTTATAATATAGATTAACTTAATTAATGAAAAATTTTATTAAAATTTTAATCCTACTTCTAAACCCATACCAAATTTTCTTTTCATCCACATAGCACCTGATGTTGGTAATGCAACTAATCTTTCACCAATTCCATAATCATTTGATGTTACTATATCCCATGCTTTATCTTGTAAAATTTTATCAGCTATTTCATTTCTAGATTTTGTATCTTTATGATCTCTATAAAATAAATCATGTTCTTTAGCAGCTTTATCTAAATCATTTATTCCAGGATCACCTCTTTTTACTCTTTTATTTAATTTAGTTCCAGGCCCTAGATATTGATAACCAGGTACATGTAATTCAAAAGGTAAATTATTTATAACATCATTTAAAATACCTGATCCATCTTTTAATAATGGTGATGAAATATTTGCCAAAATTCTTTTTAAATACTTAATTCCTTCAGGTTTTTCAATTAATTCATCTAATTTATTTGATATAAAGTCTTTAATTGCTTTCTTTTCATTTAAAAAATATTATTACCAGCTTTTTCTTGTGCATATATATAGTTAATAATATTATCTAATTTATTTAAATCATCTATAAATCTATATTCAATTTTATTTTCTGTATATTGTCTGATTCCTGAACCTTCAATTTCCCCTTTTAATTCCCAAATATGTTTAATTAAATTAATATATTTATCACCTTTACTAGATTTTGGTTTTTTACTATTTGGATCATTATTTTTATAAATTGAATTAGTTTCCCATAAAATCTTTGAATAATTATTTAAATCATCTTGTGTATATAAATTATTATCTGGTTTCTTTTCATAAGTTAACAATCTCCATAATCCATGTGTTCCATTATATTTTTTATCATCAATTATTAAATCATCATTATCAATTACAGTTATTTTATCACCAATCATAAATGATTTTTTATGTTTATTCCAATACAAACCAAATTTATCATCTTTTGTTCTTGGTAAATATTTTTGTGCTAATGGACCAATAATTTTATCTAATGTTTGAGGTGAAATTAAATTTGGGTCAATAAATGTCGATTCTTCTTGAATTATTGGTTGTCTGATTGGTCTAAATGGAGTACTTGAAGGTAAATTTAATTCTTCAGTTTCTGGTATTGATATATTAGCAAAATTATTAACAACAGGTACCAATTCCATTAAGTTTTTATTTTCATTTAAGACTTCACCAATTTTATTTTCAACTTTACCAATTGCTGATGTTATAGGTTCATATGCTTTTTGTTTAATTTTTTCATAATTATCTTCAATTTTAGTTTGATTTTTAAATTCTTTTATTAATTTTTTCTCAATATCATCTAATTTTTTAGCTTCATTAACAGATATTTTATCCATTTATTACAAAGAAAAGTTTAGGTTCAACACAAATCATGTTAACATAAACACAAATCATGTTAACACAAAAACAAATCATGTTAACGCAAACACAAATCATGTTAAACACAATTTATTTTACTTTATTTCTGTAATTTTCATTAAATATATAAATACTAATGAAATAAATAATACTAATAAAATAAATATTCTATCAATTATTGACTCAAATATACAACAAGCCATTATCATTATTTAATATCAGAAAAATTTTTCATATATTTTCCATCATTTGATTTTTTCAATAAATTAATAGTTAAAAATCCATAGTCTTCTTTCCAACAATCATTACAAATAGTTTTAAATTTATCAAATTTCATATCTGATCCAACAAAATTATTATATATTTTTTTCATATAATGTTCATTTTGTTTAAAAATGCATAACATATTTAAATTATTTCTAATTAATTGCATATCAACTTTTGAATAACATTGTGATAAATAAATACATGATATATTTTTATGTCTACCCATTATAAAATATTCTTTAATTTTATCTTGTTTTTCTAAAATACAATCATCACAAACTACTAATGAATTTGGTTTACATTCATTTAGTGGAATCATATCATCACATGAAAAATGAGAAATTTGTTTATTAATGTTTGATTCTATATTTTTAAATCTTTTTTGTAATAATTTATAAGATGGTTGTTCTAATGATTTACTAAAAATATATAAATTTGAATATGGAATTAATCTTTTGTAAATAAAATTTAATAATAATGTAGTTTTACCAGATCCACTTGTTCCTATAATTAATAATCTAATAGGTTGATCATTCTTATTATTTTTATCATATGATTCTAATTTTATATTATTTTTTTTTTCTAAAAATTTCTCCATTTAAATAAGATGAAATTATTTAAAATAATTGGTCATTTATCCAAACTAGAATTAAGATTAGAACATCCAATACATTTAGATGGAAAATATAGTATTGGTTTAAGTGGATTTTATTCAGATAATTTTATATCAAATATACCAAATGATTATAAAAACTGTTATGGATATTCTATTAAAGATGAAGATGATAAAATTATAGATCAATATTTTGATATAAATAAAGGAAATTATACAATTGAAGAAATAAAAAATATTTTTATTAATAGTTTAAAAGAATTTAAAAAGAAAATTAATAAATTTGATGAAAATGATTTTATACTGAAAAATGATGGACCATATATTATAATAAAATCTCCTGTTAAAATTATAGTTACAACAATTATAATTGATTTATTAGGGTTAAATAATAAAATAATTGAACCAAATGTATTAACAAAAGGAACAAAACTACCAAAAATTAGACCTTTTGATGTTATTGAAATACATTGTAATTTAGTTGATCCTAGTTTTGAAAATCATAAAGATCATTCACATTTACATAAAGAATCAGAAATTCTATATTCATTTTATCCAAATGTTGAATATGGATCAAAAATTAGTGAAAAACCAAATGAAATTGATTATATTCCTTTAAAAAATATAAATAAAATTCAAAATATTGTAATATCTATTCAAGATAGTGATGGAAATCTAATAAATAATGAAAATATTAAAAGTATTGTATATTTAAGATTAAAACAAAATTTGTAATATAAAATTTGTCTACATAAATAATAAAACAATTGATTTAATTACAATAATTTTATATTTAATAATAAATTAATTGTATTTTGGTAAACAAAATAATCCTTGGTTTAAAGTAAAAAATATTTGTAATATTTTAAAATATAAAAATTCTAGAAAAGTTTTGATTGATAATGTAAAAGAAAAATATATAAAACTTAAAAAATATCAAGTATAACCAACAGTTACACTTACATAATGATGATAAATTAATTTACATAAAAATTATAGGTGTCACAAATTAAGACACCCTAGAAATTGATGTACAAACATGTTTTCAGATGCCCTAAAACAGGGCGTCAATAAAATAGATAATAAAACAATATTTATTAATGAATCTAGTTTATATTCATTAATTTTAAAATCAAAAAGGTAGATAAACAATAAGGATAAATATAGATGATGATAAATTAAAATTTATAGATTTTTTTAGAGGGGACAATTTGTCCCCCTATCATATAATGAAAAACATACAAAACTTATTAAAATTAGGTAGGACCCAAAATGGGTCCCACATAAATTATAATATTTATTTTAAAAAAATTTTAAAGGAGGTAACCTTATTATACAATAAAAACTTAAGGGTAACAAAACGTTACCCTCCTTAAACATTCAAAAAATATTTATAAAGATAATAAATTATATACAAATTTGAGACCCGTCTTAAAGACGGGTCTTACTTATAATGATAATAAAGTAAAATTTATAGATATTTTTAGGGGAGGCGATTTGTCCCCCCTACCATATAATGAAAAACATACTATTTTTATTTAAAAAATTTTGTTTATATTTATTAATTTTAAAATTAAAAGAGAATCAAAAAATTTAAAAATAGATTAATAAATATTTTAAATGAAAGAATCAAAACAAATAATTAAACATAAAAATTTAATAATAAATTATTGAATATATTTAAAATTATTAAAGAAAATATTTAAAAATATACATAAATTATAGTATAAATTCAATATCATATGGTTATAAAATATTAATATAATTTTGATCATTTTCTTTAAAACTTTCTTTAACATAATTTTTATTATATTTATAAATGGTTCTATTATAAAATTAAACTTATAATGATATACAAAATAATTTTTTTATTTAAAAGGATGTATTAAAAATTTATTTGATACTTTAGTTTTAAATAAATATAATTTTATATCAAAATCATTATTTATTAATTCTTTTGGAACAATTAAAATTTTCATTTATTTATAATTATTTTTATACCCCCAAGGTGATGTATCAATTTTATTTTCACAAATAAATCTTTTATCATCTCTATTACTTAAAGCTAATTTATTTATTGTAATTGTATATAGTTCATGTTTAAAACTTCTAATACAAGTCATTTCTCTATATTGTTCTTGATCATCAAATAAACATTTCTTAAAATCATCCATATGTAATGTTTTATCAACAACACTTTTCTTAATTCCTTTACATTTTACAGGATTTTTATTATTAAATTCATAACTATATAATTTTGATCTTAAACCACAATATTCTTCTAATATTTCACCATTTAACTCATCTTTAAATTTACCAATTATTTTTTTATTCTTTTCACTATAGCATTCATGTTCTTTCTTATAATCACTTGTATCAAATTCATTAATATTTTCTTTAATAATTTTATATGGATCCTTTTTAAATTCTATAAAATAACTGTCTGTGTCCATATATAATAACCTTATATTTGGATCAAACTTCTTTAATTTTTCATAATAAAATTTATACATATGTAATTTTGATAAATCAAGTACTGAAAATCCTATATAGATTGGTTTATCAAACTTAACCTTTTCTTTTATCATATGTAAAGCAATACAGTCTTTATCAAATATACTAAATGTTTTAAAATTAGGTTTTTTTGCTTGTTTTAATGAAAACTTTTCGTCACCTAATTTAATATCACATCTATTTCTAACATTTTCCATAGTTTTTCCAAAAACACTATTATTCATCAATTTAAAAAAGTCTTTTTCAAAATCTGATGTTGATTTGGATCTTAATTTGGTATTTAATTCAATATATTTTTTCATATAATCATCTTGATCAAATGCTATAACTCTATTAACTTTCTTTAATTTTAATCCTTTTTGTAGATAATATTTTAAGTTTCTTGAATGAATAACATAATCTTTTTTATCAAATAATGTTGTGCAAAGCTTATTATTATAATGTTCAGGTGCTAATGGTAAATCTTTATGATCATCATGTAATTCAATAGGATATTCTAAATCAACATCTAATATGTATCCATATTCAGCATTTTCATCTAATTCTAATATTGTTTCTTCCCATTCATTTAATGTATATGTATTAGGATTCATCCATGTTATATCTTTATAAGGTAATTTTTGACTTAAAGCCCATCCATATAGATTATTTGCATCTATATATAACATATAATTTTCAGGTTTTGTTTTATCATAATTTTTTGTATATTTATTGTTTGCTTTACAATATCTAGTTATACATTGTGAAATACCACCTCTAATACCTTTTTCAATCATTAAATACATATTATAATCACTTATTAATTCTAGTTTAATTTTTGTTAATTTTAACATAGAATCCCAAGCTAGTGATGGTGATGTTAGATAATGTGCTGGATCTAATTGATAATTTTTCAAACAAACAGATCTAAAATTTTCAAATATATCAGCTAATAAAAGAACATCTTGAATATTATATAAATCTGAATAATTACCTAATGTTTTTACTTTCAGTTTATTCCAAACTTTTATATAATGTTTATAATCATCATCACTTATATTTTCATTAGTTAAACAACTATAAAATTGATCTTTTTCTAACATTTTATCATAGTTTAATTTTTCAACATTATCAATAAATTCATATGGAAATATACCTTTAGAAGTTAATATTTTTAAAGTTTCATTATCATATTCAATTATATCATTTTCTTTTATAAATTTATTTATATGCTTAAATTCTTTAAGATTTTTAGCTAATTTTTCAATTGATGTAGCCATAAATCTAAATGTATCTACAAATGAAAATTTTATAAATTTTCTAGGTTTATCACCTTCAAATTCATAACCATAACCAGAATTTACTGAATAGTTTATATATTTTTCATCTGTATTAGCTAACAAATCAATTTTACCATATTTTTTAGCTAATTCTTTTATAAACAAATGTGTATCATAATTTGAACTATTATGACAGAATATAGGAATATTTTGAGGGAATTTTAGATTTAAATTACAATTTAAATGTGCAGCACCCCTAAATTTTCCTGTTAAATGGCAATGATCTCTTACTTTTATTCTTTTATCTTCATCAAAACCACTATTTTCACAAATATGACAAACATTAGTTTTTTGATAGTTTATTTCTTCTTCATTAGTTAAATTTATAGGCTTTTTATTTTTTGAATTATATTTTTTAGCTATATATTTTGAGATATCATCTAAATATTCAAATAATTTATTTGGTACATTTATTAATTCCTCTTCAGTTTTTGCTCTATAACAAATAGGTTTATACATTTTATTAGTTACTCTAGATACTAAGTAAATTGTAAATCCATATGGTTTATGTTTTTTGAATTTTATTTGTATATGAGCAATTTGGATTATTTTTACAATTATCAATCTTTTCTAGTATACTTTCAAAATCCAAATAAATTACGTATGGATGTTCAAACTTTTTATAATAGTTTTTAAAACTTACTGTTTGACCAGGAAATGGCATTATAGGTCTACAAGGTTCTAATGATTTACATATTTCTAAATGATTATTCAAGTCTTTATTTTTGTAGAAATGAGTCAAACATCTTCTACAAATATATTTTTTTGTTTTATGTTTTGATAATTGAGAATATACTAATTTATTTAAATCTGTTATTAATATATAATGACAATTATTACCAATTTTATAATATAATAAATCAATTTCTAATTTTACATTATAATGTTCAGATATTTGTAATGGCACTATTTTTTCATCTTCATCAATTCTATAAATATTTATTGACATTGATGGATAATTATATTTAGAATCGAATGATCTTTTTTCAAATAATTTAATATCTTTTAATGTTATTGGATAATCAAAACCTTTAAAAATATTATCATTTATATATTTTTGATATTGTTTAACTCTTTCAGCATTTTTGTTTGGTTTATCAATAGCACATCTAATTGCATAAATAAAACAATATTCATCTTTATTTTTAAAATTTACACAACATTTTTTATTCTTAATTTCATTTGGTAATTCTATATATGATCCAGCATTTAATGAATTATTTTTAGATAATTTTAGATTTAATTCAACACATCTTTTTAATGACCAACCAGAGCCTTTTGATGGTTGATTTAGTTGTTCTCTAACTATTAATTTCTTAAATTGATCATCAATAAAATCAACTATATTTAAAATATCTGAACTTTTTATACAAAAATACATATTACTATTTTGAATTTCACCATTTACTAATTTTCTTTCATATTCACATTCTAAAGCCATCTGTCCTTTAATATTTTTGAATTTTTGTTTTTCTATCAATTTTTTTATTTCATTTCTTTGAGTTTCTAAATAATCATTAATATCTAAATCATCATTTGAATTTGTTAAAATATAATCTTGAAAATATCCTTTTAATGACGAAGCTTCTTGAATATTTATCATATTTTCTTTTGGAATTGGTTTATTTTTAAAATAATCATTTAATAATCCAATCAATTCTTTTCTAGTTTTATTAACAATTTTAATACTATTTTTAATTGCTAAATTTTGAATATATTTTAATGATCTATATTCTAAATTATTTGGATTTTCTTTAATTTTGTCTAATCTTTTAATTAGTTCATCTCTAGACAAATTTTCATAATTTTTGACAGATAATTTTTTTGCAATTTCATTTAATTTTTCTATATTAAATAATGAATAATTTGTAAGATCAAATGTTTCTTTAATATTTGTTAATTCATCTAAAGTTTTATTTTTATAATTATATATATTATTATTTTTACACCAATGTTTTAATTCAAATATTTTATTATCATATTTTTGTTTATTTAATAAATGTTTAGATGAGCTATAATGTCTATCATAATTTTTATATAATATATTTTTATTACAATAAGGACAATTAATATTTTTATTTGTTCGTTCCATTTATTAGGGAGAAATTCTTTATTTATTAAAAATAATTTTTACTTAAAAATAAAACTCTTAAAAATATAAGAAGTTTTTCCACTTTTTACTAAGTAATTTATAGTTTAAATCATATTTTTTTAATAAAATTTGAATTTTTTTTAAAATAAGTAAAATTTTATGTTTATTTTTGTATCATATTTTTAAATTTTCTAGTTTTGTTATATTTTTTTCATGAATTTTAGTTTCTAAATGTCTTGAAAAATTTTTAGTCCATTTAATATTTCTTCCACATTCACAAAATTGTGGTTTTAAAAACATTTCTCTAATACATTGTATACAAATTGCATTTTTTCTCTCTTTACTATAATGATAATTATTAAAATTTGAAATATCTTTAATTTCTTTACATTTATGACATTGTTTTTCATTTAATTCAATAACTTTAATATTATCATATAATTTTTTATAATACTCATCCTTACATTCTTTACAATAATAATATAACCCATCTTTATTATTTTTGTATTTATAAAATTTAGATATATCTTTATATAATTTACACCTTAAACATTTCTTTTCCATTTATATAAAATAAAATTTACAAATTGGTTTTTTTCAATTCATATTCATAAAAATTTCCAATAATACCTTCATTATTTTGATCTTTTATACTATATGTAACTGGATTTGTATTATTAATTTTAGAAATTATAAATATTTCTCTAGACCAATTATTTTTATATTTATTAGAAAATGTTGATTTTTTATTTCCAATTCTAACTCTATCATTTGTTTTAAATTTTGATTTAGTTATTATTTTTGGTGGTTTATATTTAAAAACAGTATCTAATAAATCCTTTTCATTATTTTTATTTACTTCAATTGGTTTCATTTTAATTGTTGAATGATATGAATTATTATATTCTTTAACAATTTTTGGTAAAATATTTATCCATCTATAATTTTTATGAATTTCAAATTGTATTTTCATTTTTTCATTTTGTGTTCTATTATACCTTTCTATTATACTTGATTTTTCTTCATTTTCTGTATGATACAATTTAATATCATATTTATTTAATATTTCTTTGAATTCTTTATTAATAAATTCTAATCCTTTATCTGTATGTAAAAGATTAGGTGATTTATGATTAATTTTAATTGCATCCTTAATTATTTCTTCAAATGCTTTAGAAACTGTTTTTCCATCTTTTTTCTTTAATGGTTTTGACCAAACATATTTTGAGAAAGTATCTATCACATTTAACATATATTTATAACCATCATTTTCTTTTTCATAATTTTTCATTATAATCAAATCTGCTGCCCATAAATCATCAATACCTAATGTAATTATTTTTCTTTTTAGAAATTTCTTTCTGATTGGAGCATGAATTTCATTTGCTTCAATTGTTTGTTCATTTTTAGTCAATTCTTTTTTAATTATAGGTTTAACTTCTTTTTTTTAAATTTTACTTTTATTTGTTTTACAAAATAAACATTTAGTAGCAATTCTATATAATCCATTTTTCATTTCAACAATTTGTGGATTAATATTTTTAGTTTTTTTCTTACACTTGTGACAATGAATTGGTTCATTCATTTATATATAAAAATATTTTATACATAAATGAATTGATTCAATTCATTTATGTATAAAATATTTTTTTAATAAATGGATATGTGTTATAGATGTCATAATCAAACTAATTTTACTATTATTGGAAATTGTGTAGGATGTAATATATGTAAAAGAATTATTTATGAAAAAAAGATTAAGAGAAAAAGTAATAAGAATAAACATCTTAAACATATTTTAAGAGAATTTAACCATTTTCAACCATATAAAACACACCAATTAATTAATGAATTATATATTTTATGTATTTCCAATCATTTTGAAATAACACCTAAGAATATAAAATTATTTTTAAAACAAAGGAATTATACAAATTGGATATTTTACTATCAATTTTTAAACAAAATATACAATATTGATTTTGAATTGAATAATGAAGATAAAGAAAAAATTACACTAGTTTTTAATAAATATTTATGTTTTAAGAAAAGTAATATATCATATAAAAATTATTACCAATGATTTTTAAATATTTAAATATGGATTTTTGTATAAAACCTAATTATGATAATAACTTTTTAACATATTTATCACAAATGAGTTTGTGATATTTTTTCCCTATATAAATGGATCTGTTAGAAGAAATTAATAATATTAGAGAATAAAGATTTAAAGAATATAAACCATTAAAAAGTTTAAATTTAAATGAAAAATATAAAATTGAAAAATTTGAAAGAATTAAAGATAAATATGGATATACAATTATTGTTGAATTAGAAAAATGTAAAATATATTTACCAAAAAGATTTACTAATATAATTGATGATAAAACTGTTAAAGAATTAAATAAAAAAGATTTAAATTTAATTGTCACTGCTTTTAAGACTTTTGATGATAAAGAAACTGCTTTAGTTAAATTTGAATAATTATTTTAGTATAATTGTATTGATAATAAATTTTAAATCATCTTGTAAAAAATTATAATTTTACTGGTTTTAAAAAACTTTTTATTCTGTAAACAATTTCATATAAATTTATGCATATTTATTAAAAATTTCATTAAAATTGCATATTTTTTATGACAATTTGACAAAAGCTGAAAATTGGCCAAAAAATGAAAAAAATATTGCATAATTGTACTAAAAAACTATGAAATAAGTTTGATTTTTGATTGGCTCCAAAAGTGAGCCAGGAACCCCATATGACTATCTACTTATATATATATATATATATATATATATATATATATATATATATAAAATTTATTTTCCTTTCAAATAATTTGAAATAACCAGAAAATAAATTAATTGCCACAAAGTATACAGTATTAAGTATAATAAAAGTTAAATGCTTTATATACTTTTTAGATATTGATTGGTTAAGCTGAGTGGTTTAGCAAAAAATACCTTTTAAAATCATCATGTTTCGAAAAAAGCATGTTTCTTTTGGGGGAAATAAACATGCTTGCCTATGCCTATTAAAATGTGGATTGAAGAAAATTATTATGAGGCCTCGGCCAAAAGTATGGTTGACACATCACAATGGAAGGAGTTTTGTGGCTAACATTTTCGATTATGTCCGTTTTAGAGTTATGATTTCTCTTGTAAGAAACGTATCGAAGCGACGCTTATTGAGGGTGACAAACGCTGATTTAAAATGCTTAACTCGAAATATAGATATTTAAACGAAGAATCTTTGGGATCATGACATTTAAAATATTCCTTTAAATCCCTGAATGTTTCGGAGTATTGCCGATCAGACTTGTATCTCAAAAAATATGTAAAGTTGACTTATGACCTTTAGGGGCAAATAATTTTTGGAACGGCATTAAAGTTGTAGTTTTCACCCACATTATACACAATATACTCAGCCCATGTCATCACTGACTGCGGCGGCGGTATAGTCGGCATGATCGGTGATGTTATCAGGCCAGTTGTAATGGACCAGACACCTGATACTATCGCTGAGTGTCCGTTACACGTGTTGTGTTGTGTCCACAGATGTGTGCGCCGTAACGGTACTATATCACCCCCCCCCTCCCTCCTACAAGGGGTTGTGGGCAACCATACCGGGGGGGCAATTACAAAACCGTAATTGTCATGTCCGGCCGGTGATTCGGTGGATCACGGACACGGATTGGACTATAGGAGAAATCAAAATAGGAAGGAATCTGAAAAGTTTTTATTATGCGGTGGACCAGCCTTCCTATGCTTTGTGTTTAAAAAAAGAGACATTTAATGATGTCCAGCAATTCAACTCACCTATACAAAAAACTTAGTAACATTATTCTTAAATTAGCTAAAAAAAATAATAAAAAAGTTTTAAATAATAAAATACATTGATTTCACATTCAATCATAACTGTCCTTAGTGAGTGTTTTTCATCGCTTATCGTCAAGCTAATGAGAATCGAAAATGAAAAAATATTAATCTTGTTACTAATCAAGATGACGAGGGAAGAGAAAAAAATAATCTCAGTATCAGGAGAGATGTTGAGGTATTTTAACTATCTAGGACCTAGGACTAATAAGAAAAATAAAAAAGAGTTTATTTAACGCCATACCGACAATAATAGCCACGAAATAAAAACAAAAGTGTCGATACTATAGGATTTTTTTTACTTCAAAACTAACTTATTATTGTACCAAACCAAATAGTATTACAAATTCAAGAGATTTATATTGTAGAGGAAAGTTAAAAACTGTAGACATTACAAATTTAAAATGTCATACTTAAACTTAAACATATTTAAATTTTCACTGCACATTTTATACAAAATAAAAATTAATATTAACTATGATAAAATAAAAGTACCACGTGAGAGATTCCTGATACTTCAGGAGCTCTCCAACCAAATAAAAAACATTTTCTTTCAAAAATATTTTTCATATAAATTTGAGATTTTCGGACCTTTATGAATTTTTAGATGTGATTTGGTAGCTCGTTAAATAGTTTTGGGCCAATATTTTGAATTAATTTTACATCCAATTCCAATCTTTGTGCTGTTTGTCTGTAATTATGCCGACAATATTTTTATTTACTTTTACTATACCAATAAAACAAATAGTATCAAAAAGGTTTTGAGAACGAATCTGTAAAAAAAATTTCACCATCCCTATACTTTTCTCATCACTTCACCTGATACCCAGTAATAAACTGTAACAAAACGAAATCACACAGCTCAAGCTTGACCACCACTCCACGCCAAACAAAAACAAATTACTCCCCATTGTACAAATTAAGTGACATTTCCAAAACGCGGACAATGGTCGATTTCCACATGAAAGGGCCGAATCAATCAGTCATCTCGGACATGCCACTGCCACCGTGATGGCGGGGATGGCGATGAATTAATCTGGTCGACCCTCGGCGATCGGGAACCAATCCATCACCGGCGCTGCCTCCCGCGCCGCTAGATATCGCTCGGACATCGCCCACTTTCACGGAATCACACGCGGAACTAGTAATTTACCGATGCTATCTCTCCACTATTTGTTGATTTTCCGTGCTCACGTGACCGGCGTGATCGTGTTTGTTTAATTTGTCCGCACCTGTCGATCGCGCTGTGGCCAGATAGCGGCCGCGTGGACAGGAACAAGATTTTAGATAAGTTTCGTCGAATTTGTAGTAGCGAGATTGGCCGACAGTTATGGGTAGCCTATCAGTGATTCGGTGGATTGGATTAGACTGAAACGCTGGGTTGTGATTGAATTTTAGATTGTGATTGTTTACTGTCTATTATTTATACCTAAACATTTAATCTTTGCTCATGGAATTCCAAAGCAATTTTAAGGTATAAAATTTTTCAGCCACTAATTTATTCAGTAACCTTATGTGTGTGTAATTATTGGTGTTTGTTTTATTTTTAATCAGTATGGTCCTATGTCATTGAATACAAAAAAATATATCTATATCAATAGTTATTTATTTAATACCCTAAGGGGTTTTTTGTGTTGAGAACTCCTCCTACAATTTTCAACCGATATTCAAGTTTTTGGTGACGTTTGATAGGGCTTGGTCTGTAGTTGTTTCCGCCAAAAATTGATGAATATTTTTCATAAAATAAGGTCGTTGTACACAAATTAAATTTGAAAATTTCCCATTAGAATAAAATTGGGTTTGGGTTGAACATTTTAAACATCTGTTAATGTACAGCTGTAAATACGTGTAGTTTTTTGTAATTACTGATATTCACAATATTGGATTGGTCGAATGTCATTGATTTAGAACTAAATGTTTATTTTGTATTGTATCAAAATAAATTGCTCGATTTTGAGAAACAAGTAGACTAGTAATAACTCAAATATAACACGTTTCCACACAAATACAGATTTTTTATAGGGCGGATTGGCCCCCGGTCCCCTATATCCGACCATAATAAGAAAGAAGAAAACATTGTATTTAATTAGTAACTGACATGTTTCTTTTCTATAACTCATTAACAAATCGTATAAGAATTTATTAATGAATCCTATTTCCAGGAGTTTTTGGAAATTCCCAATTTACCCCGTCTGGTGAACGTCGACAGGGTGAAAGACGGGTCTAAATGAGCCACGGGGCCGCCACCAGATTTTGGGGGGTTTTGGCTCATTGCAACCCCTGCCCCCCCCCCCTTCACAGGGTCTGACAACTCACTACATAGCGACATTTAATTATCTGAGACAGCTCAGCAGCGGGAAACCGAGGCTGCGGAAAATAGCTATTTGTTAGAAACTGTCTTTAAAATTCCACCGGTTTTTGTCCCTACCCTTTACATTGTTGGAATTAACTTGGTGAGATGAGCGAATCTTCTTTGGAATTAATTCTCATCTCAAACAGAATTTCCCGTTTCAGCTTCTTTCTAATTAGTGGGAGGTGAGTCAATGTAGAGTTGAGACATTAAAAATATACTGCTTAGTAGGATGTTTCATGTTTTAAAGTTCATTATTTTGTTCCTTATAAATTACACACGACCCTTAAAGGAATATAAAATGTACAGTTGACACTTTCCTTAATCTATTTACAAAGAAACGTATAAAATAACATTTCAAAGTCCTTCAATCTGAATCAAAACGTTGCCTTTTTTGTATGGATTTTCGGATTAATTTGACATAAATCGTGAAGATCAGATATATTAAAAAATATTTATATCCATCCATTGTCTTTAATTAGTATTTTTATTATTTGAAACATGTTTCTTTATATTCTATGCCTCAGGTTTATAAAGGTCCAGTTTAAAACCCACATTAAATGAATGATGTATTTAAAATAAAACAAACGGCTCTTGTAAAGTGTTTAATTTTACACCGTCAACGAGCTGTTAAGTACAATAATCAATCACAAATTGAGTACCGAATTTCTGTCTTGTAAACCATCAAATTTCATTGATTTACACTTTACAACCACTCAAACCACTGATGTACTGTACATCATGCTATACTCCTTATCTTTTACACACCTCTTATGCTTCTATAAGCTAATGGCACTTTGAATGACCAACTGGCAATGTTAGAAGCCAGCTTGTTTGCTTTTATGGAACATAACCTATATTTTATCGGCAGCAGCGCTAAGGTTCGCCAGGAGTCATTCATCACTCAAAATGTCCAAGTGTGCAGGCGACTTTTACACCGAAAATGCAATAAAGATAACCATTCGCCCTGGCATAAAAGTTAGGGGAGATAAAATGCATATTATGCAGTTAAGATGCAATAAACACCTGGGCCCATTGTTGCACTTTGGCATGCATGAATTATCTTTACGGGGTTGAAGTTCGCGGGTGGTAAATTATGTGAGGAGTATAAATCTGGAATTTTTCATTTTTCTTTTTGTTGAAGAATACAGAGAACATAAGGAACTCTAATGAACAGAACGCAAAGAATGAAAAATATTGTATTACAGAAAAATTGTTAAACTTTTTTTAAAAGATCAACTTAAAATATATAATATACACCTTAAGTTATTAATAATCTCTTACACCATAAAGTAGTGCAGTATTATAGTTAAATTAATGTGCACACATTTAGAAAGTAGGTTTTGGACAAAATATATACATTTGATACTAAATTATAAAAAATCTATTATTTAATAAAGTAAAACATTAGACCATTCTACAAGTTTTTTTTTTTTTTTTCAATATGAAAAAACAATCATAAACTTTCTCAGGAATTCATCGATGGTACAACTTTTTTCGGAATCTCACAAATTGAAAAACATACTCTGTGCAGTAAAAAGGTTAATTAATAATTATTAGTGTTCACTTTTTAGTTTTTGACTTAATCTGAGAATCTGTATTAAGTTAAATTCTTCAGTTTTCGCACTAAATTTCAAATTATTTTTAAACAAAAATCTTAACAGCAAATCTTTGTACGGAAAAATTAGAATTTACTCTAACTATAATTTTAACACCATCGAGCCATGTAAATCCTTAGTATGGCTCTCTGTATGTATTTATTATGAAATGCATTCATTACATTCTAAAATTGATGTCATTTTGGCTCTTCTGGCATGACATTTACAATCTTTAAATAAACCTAGAGTACAATGCATAGCCAATGCTGAGACAACAATTTGTATTTGATAAAAATAACAAATCAGCAAATGTAGAAAGCCCCATTCTGATTGCATTTCGGATTTATACCAGAAGAAATCAAACTGCTTCGGTTTATCGGCCGTAAAATAATAATTTACAGTCGTACAGGACATTGTGGCACTAAGCTACGGACACGGTTTATAGCGGGTTTATATCGCTTCCTGTGATGGAATTCATTGTTGCGACTCGGCGATATAAACGGGCCTTGGCCCTCGGACAATCAAATCAACCATCATCTCCGCCAGACAGATAAACCACTGACAAGCAGCACCGTTTTATTTATATACTCGACTTTTCACATTTAACGGGGTAGTTGGGAGTGTGTAAATGCAGTATTAAGAATGTAATGCAATCCGGGAGAGTATAATCTATGAGTTTTTCGAACTTTGGTTTAAAAGAGCTCGGACATATCACGTTATAAATTAAGGTACGCGGAGGTTTTGTATAAATTGTCAGACAACTTTTACACTGAATACCTTTACTGTTGAGTGTGGAGCGATCTTGTAGTCTTGTTACTGACTAAGGCCAACATTCTCCTTAGAAAGGACTGTTAATTCATAGCCCAACAGCCAATGGTATCTAGGGACCTACAGTTTAACGTGGGATCCGAGCCACATTATAACACTATAAATACAAACCGTAAGGGTAGCAAAAAAATTAATAAGCTGTCTTAGGAAAAATGTCAATCAGAAACAATTTTATGTTAACCTTTCCTTATTGCTTGTAAAATACGATTCAACCTTTTTGAACAGTTGTTTTTAGAACTGCTTATATTGTATTCTAACAATCAATTATTCTCTACCACAAAAAAATGCAAGTTTACCACAGGAGGTTTTTAAACCACCGAGGGTTGCTTTCTTATGGAAAAGAACAGTTTAAACAGTCAGTTTAAACTTAATGTTAAGTTGACCATATATGTTTAATATTGAATTAAACACATTTAAGTTAAACGTTGCTTGGGGAAAGCAGCTCTGATTGTCATAAATTAACGTATTGGCTTCAATAGCAGGACAACAAAAAGAAGCGCTCCCAGTCCACCACCTTGCGACGCCCCGTCAACCTTCAACCGCGCCGGCGTCATTTATCTTTCAATCGGCAAGACTCGAAACGCCGGAACAATTCCTATGGAGGAGTCAACCCCTGTTTTTGCGTGTTTAACCCCAGAGGCCGTTGTCACATGTGCCCCCCGCCGGCCGCCACAAGGCGGATATTTATTGTGCTGTAACTGCAGCAGCGGCAGCAGGGGACAGTTCTGTCATGGTGGGACCACCAACTTGGTGGGCATGATTGTTTCACCGGCCTAGTTTTAAAACCTTTGTGTGGAATCGATTAAAAAAAACAATGAAGTTCAGCATTTTTACGTGTGCAAGCTCATTTTGTTTACACGAATCTCAATTTTGTGTGAAAACTTCTATAGTTAGTCAAAGGAAAAGGGTCAATAATTGCCCACAAATGATTGATTGAAGCATAAATATCATATACAACTACATGGCGAATCCTTGATTAAATTGAATCATTTGACATGTAGAAGCATCTGATTACCTTGACCTTGAACTGACAAAATTATTAAGAACTCTGTCACGTAGTTTCTTGAGGAAAATGTTAAAACTGCCCATAAGACATTGATAGACATACTACCTTTGAAGAACTAACATTTTTCATCAAATGTGCAAACATAATCCTATCGGAGCTATAGAGATACACAAAGTAGCGCGAGAGACACAAATAATGACAGGGCTACAAAATAGAACTCCAGTCGTGTTATATAATAGAAAGTGTACTTGGAGTTCTATGGGTTGCAGTCATATTATTCATAAAATGTACTATTATATAAATGTAAATCAACAATCCAAGATGTAATAAGTTTAAATGTGGATTTATGTAAACTAGAAATCGCCTCCCAGATCGACAAGACCCTGACGTGGAGGGAGCATTTGGATGGCCTCTGCAGCAAATTGAGCAGTGCCCTTTTCGCCCTTAGAAGAGTAAAAAATATCAGCACCGAAGAAGCAGTCAAGGTGACCTACAGCTCCTTGTTTGAATGCCACCTACGTTACGGCATCGTTCTTTGGGGCGCCACATCGCAAGGCAACCTTCAACGCGTGTTGATCATCCAGAAAAAAGCTATCAGATTGCTTACTGGTCTGGACTGGAGGGAGAGCTGTCGGGGAGCATTTAAGGACTTGGCACTTATGACTGTGGTAAATATTTACATACTGGAAGTAATATGTCTTGCTACTTCAATGAACATTACACGTAATATGGATACTCACAAACATGGCACAAGAAGAGCTCTGGACTTCAACTTGCCGACACACCACACCTCAAGGTTCCAGAAAAAGCCCTCCTATGCTGGAGCGAAGCTCTTCAATGTTCTCCCTGAGGATCTCAAGAAGACAATTGGCTGCAATCCTGAGAAGTTCAAGAAGACATTGAGGAAATGGTTGCTCCTTCGTCCTTTTTATTGTCTTCAAGAATATCTAGATTGGAGAAACTTCAGCCCATAGAACATTTTCGACTATTGCTTTTATTATTGCTTCGAATTTTGCTTTTATTATTATTGTTTTATTTATTATTGTATTATGTTATTATGTCATGACGCCATTCTCAATCTTGATGATTGTGTAATAAAGATGCTCTCTCTCTCTCTCTCTCTCTCTCTCTCTCTATATGGTACGCCCTGATTTATCCTAAGATGTACACGAGCCGAGAAAAAAGGAGGAAATGAAACATGCTTGCGTATTAATATACAGAAGATGGTAACAAATGTTTAAGATTTTAGATGTTTTAGATTTCCTGTTATAAAAGTAGCTCTGCTAATCTAGGTGCAACACTGCATACATCATAGCCCATAAGCGCTCGCCTCCACGGCGCCGGACATGCAGACATGTTGACACGTATGTTATACATAATACATGCACCGCCACCGCCACCCTGCAGCATGCATTAGCCGGCGGCGTCATGGAATATCTGATTACCGCACAATCAGTGTCAGCAGTCTACTGATACACGGCGCAGTGGTCACTAGGCTGGCGACAGAGTCAACAGGGTCCGGGTTATACTGTGGAGGTGCGGGTTGGTTTTGTATTGAAAGATACTCTTTGAATCTTTTGGGTAAATTGCCTATAAGAATGAGGTTTATAACGAATTCCGAAGTTGAACCGAAGTTTCAAAGCTATATACTCAAGGGATGAATGCAACTAAATAGCATTCTATGAAAACTATGTTTTTTGTAATTAACAGTTTATCAGTTTGTAAATTCTCATTCACATTATTGAGCAATTTTTTTAAATAGGCTATAACCTACGGTTAATTTAAATTCCATGCCTTTTATGCCCTCCAATAAAAATAATCTAATTATTGTAATTTATAACAATTAAATTATTATTTTAATTGAAAGTAAGTAAAATTTTTATTTGAGACAGGTTTAGAGACCTTTAAAAAATGCATGTAACTTCACTATTATGGTCCGGTTTCGATTAGATTGTAGTTTGATGTACAGTTTGTGCAAAATACCTAAGCGAATAGACCTTTAAGTAATTTTAACAACAACAACAAAACTTAAAAGCAACTTTTTGAAAATAAAAAAAAAAACGCTATTATAACTTTTTAATAAAAATTTGGTCCTTAACAAAACAACACATACGCAAGTCATAGAGGATTCTATATTTAAAATTAATAATGCTTCAAAGATTTATAATATATACAAAACGGAAGGAGTGTTTTTATTTCTTTACTCCTCGTCTGTAAAACAAAAAACCACCTTCAAGGTATAAAATCATAAAAATCATACAAAGTGTCTGAAAGTTCTTAAAAATTCCATTTCGTAAGCTAATTTCCTGTCCGAACCCATCAGAACCTTCCGAGAATTTACTACCCATGGTTGTCCGTCTCCGTCAATCTTTCGCCCAACAAAAATTAAAACGTTTCTGGCAAAGAATGTAGTAAAACCCTAAACGAAACATTGTTGCGGGTCAAAGGTCAGAAGTTAAGTGTCGGAACTACAGTTTATACCCAGTCGCGTCAGGGTGGCCGCTATAGCCTACATTGTAACACTTCTTACTCCATGGGTTAATATTTCAGCTTTACAGCTCCATTTACTACCCATAACCGCTTCTTTGTGTGCCTTTTAGGCAGTTGGACTCTGCTCAATAACTGTTTTAATGGGACGGCAAGCCCTAACGTCGTTTTCGAACCAATTATTTTTCCCAGAAAACTGGAGTGGTGATTTGGACACGTCGAATTTTATGGGAATATTTGACACGATGGTGGTTTTACTACAGAATGTTTTAGTCTGGAGAGAAATTAGTTGGATCGTGTAGTAATTCGTTTGCATACGGTAATTTAATAGACAAACAATCCTTTTGTATAATATGAGGAGTATTTGGAGTGATGTATTTTGAATCTTATCTAAAAATCTAGCAGGTAGATTTTGTTGAAAGATTTTATCGAACATTATTTGTTCTAAAAATACCGTAAGTTTACAAACAGCCTCTACCACTGAAAAAATTCTTTCTAGTCTAGAATAGTTGGAAAATTTCAATCTTTAACATTGTTCTTACCGGTTGTCATTTCGGCAACGATAACAACAAAGGGTATATACAAAAACTAAGAACACAACTTTTGCATTGGTTTTGAAACATGTTAACTGTGAAAGTGGAATATACGGGTGTTAATAGTCTGATTACAATTATACTATAACAAAATACAATTAAAGCCAACGAGCAAGAAGGCTAGGTCAGACAGGTGTACCACAAATATATACGCATAAGTGAGTGAAAATTTAATATTTTAGCGTCTGTCTCCTAATTAGTCTGATTAGCATAGGCAACCAAGAGGTGGCGATGTGTAATATGCATGCATGATCTACACTTCAGGCATATGCATAACACGTACACCATTCCATTCGTGCAAAACATGTACCGTAACAATTATGACTAGTTTTGTATCGCTTCTGATCACAATAAATAGACGAATTTACTTCTGAAGACGACAAATATAATTGAGCTAAATTATTGATGACGAGCAATAATATTATTATTATTAATGGCCTTGTTAAAATCGCTAGGTAAAAAAGAGGGCCTTCAGAATAAAAATGAAAACACTATTCTTCATCTGTTGAAACTCCCATAAAATCCCGTTCTAATGGTCCCCAATCATCCTGTTTCGGGTGTTCATGAACCTCATCCTTAAAAGTTTCAACCAAAATCATTCCGTTCTTTCAAAGGCATTTACAGTATTTGATTTTGGGTACCTCCAATCATAAATTACAATGTTCCCAGCCTATGACGGATTGTGGTTAATGTTCTACATTCCAAAAGGCTAGAGGTTCGGTAAATAATAATCTGAACGCAAAGAAAGTATGTGTCAGTTTCCTCAGGGCCGCCGAGAGAATTTTTGGGGCCCGGGGCAGAGTGCCGGTGTGAGGCCCCCCGCTCGGCCCATATCCTAGCCCGCCGCCATGGTCTAACAAGATACAATATACACACTTCTATTTTCATTTCTTAGGACATTTTGTTTTATATTAATGCACACAACCTGCTTTCGTCTCTTTAGTGACTCATAATAATAATATATTAGAATTATTATAAGGTACAGATAATAAATGTATTTAGGTATATAAAATATTGTATCAAACCTGCACTTTGGCTGGGCCCGAGAATCCTTATTGGAGAGCTACCACGTGGTTTTGGGCCTAAGTATTTTGAAATGGCTAAGCTTATCGCGAAAATTTTAAATACAATTTATTTAAAATTGTTTATTCTTAGGCCTATCTTATTTTGTTTACAACTGCATTAATCGTCTAATGAAATTATCTGAAGAAACCAGGCTCATTTCAATCAAACTCATAAATATTCAGGAGTTGTAAACTTGTTTTTGGATGTAGTACCATACTTCGTGCACTGATAAGGGCGCACCATACCACAACATCGCGTCTACAGGTGGACTGGTGGCACGGGCACGGTGGTGTATCTCTCCAATGGCGGCTCGGCGTCCGTTCTCCGACACAGAGCTTCAAACCGCGGAGACTCATCAATTCTGATCACTACTAAGGTCATAGGCCATACTTTGTTACGGTTTGATGATTTTGATAGGTCTTCAAAAATACATATATTGTGTTACTACATAGGCTATGCAGTAGTAAACTTTTGCTACCGTTAAAAAAAAAAACAAAAAAAAACACCAAAGATGAGGCCCCCTGTCTCTTGAGGCCCGGGGCAATTTGCCCCCCCTGCCCCCCCCCTCTCGGCGGCCCTGAGTTTCCTAACAAAATTTATTTTTATCACCGGATAACCATTCTCTATTCCAAATTTGGACTCGCCAGTCACGAAATAAACCGAATTTCTCAACAATGCCGCAGTCATCGCACGGTGAAGAACAATTAACCACTCCCCGTTTAATTTCCTGCCTCCGCCTCCGCGATATCTAATGGAGAGACAGACTCATCAATCGATCGAAAAAATAATCGCAACGCGAGTCGCTTATTAATGACGTCGCAATGATAACGCTTCGCGTCGGAAATGAAGCTTATGATAAGCCCATCACTTGCACGGCGGCGACGCGAAGCAGAAATGACCGGTATCAATCAGAAGGCGCACAATTGATTGTGAACACCGCACTAATTGTATTCATTATTCGGTTGACGTGGACAAAACTGCGTTTCCGAGGGGAGGGTCTTGCAGCGGGTGGGGGGAAGGGGAGGGTTAACTGTAATTAAAGTAGAAGGACGATTGGGGGATGATTTTGTGTTGTGAGGTACAAGATATTGCTGTGATTATATTATGAGTTACTTCATAGTTCTTGCAACTTGAGATGATTTCAAGAAAGCGACTGCAGTACAGTATCTGTTATAATTTTGTGTGTGATATGTATTGTAAATTATTATGAAATGGAGTTCAAAGCGAACAGTTTTCCCTACTACCTTCTCAGACTATAGTGGTAAAATAATAAGGTATTATTAGTCGATTCATTTGATTATTATTTTATTGAATAAATTAATTATACTGTATTTTGATTTAAGTAGAAAGAAAAAGGAAGAAAGAAGAGAACAACCAAAGCAGGTGAAAATAAAGAAAAAGACTCAAATAAACTATCTGAGTAATAAATAAATTAATTCGAATTTAGTGAAAAATGTGAAAATGTGAACTTTAAAAATGTAAAAAATTGTTAAAATACCGTAATGTAAATTTAAAATAATATAAAATAAGCATGAAATTACTTTTTTGGCTTTGCACCTTCAAATTTGAAAATACAGATCTTTGAAATGGGAGGTCTTCTAGCAGGTAACTTTTACTGGTGGTGACCTTTCTTTACGTTAACACTTTAACAATCACAATAATTAGATTAGGTTAAGATGATCAGTTACCGTTGAGATCTGCTAGACAGATTGCGACCCCGCCTTGCAAGCAACTGCACCGGTAAGAAAAGTAGCATTCCAGAAAGGATCCTATGTCAACTAATACATTTTATAAATCCAAAAACATTTTATTCCAATTTCTAACTTTTTTTCTTCTTTTTGTTTGAACCGACAAACTCATAATCTTATATTCTAAAACATGCAGTATTTTACGGGGAAATTTTTTCCGTTCTAGGTTAATTTTTTAAAGAGGTTTTCAAACCACAAGGAATGAATGTGAGGTCCCATGTCTGGTGACAATCCTATTTCCGTCTTACAACCCTTCAAAGTGCCCATTTTATCCATAAGATAATTTTTGGTGTGTATACATAGTCAATGGTACTACGTTAGTGTACATAGTCAATGGCACTACTCTTCGAGTAAAAATCAGCTGATGGCTGTAGAAATAAACCAACGTGTTTCATTTTCTACCTGTGGTTAATTGATTTAAACCATAGTGCAGCAAACCCTTAGAATAGTGATTGAACGGAGCGAACGAGCACGTTTAAATGTACAAGTTACAATTTCCAAGTCCCCTGGAACTGCGTTACCTATAAATCACTCAATTTAGATCATCCATAGGTGAGTTCAAAAAATGTGAATATCAATAGTAGTACTGGATTAATATCTATAATAAATGATCACTTAAGAATAAAAAAACAGCTTTACTCTAAGGAGATTTCATCTTTTCCATTTCCAATCGTCAAAACGGTTTGCTTAAAAAAAAGAAAACACACATGTCAGAATCAAAACTTGTAATCTCGGGGATCTCATCCTCGGCTGACACTGGAAACCAAATTGCCGCGGTCCGCTGCCCACCATTTGTTACACAAATCAAATTTGAATATTTCTGCCCTTAATGATGACCCCACAATAGAAGACTTCACGGCCGACGGTTCCCTATCTGAGACCATCTGTTTCCGACTTGATTTGTTCTATGTGACCGAACTCCTAGAAATACAATGTGCGTTTTAGACGTGATAACTGTCCAAACATTTAACAAAAATTAACTTAGTAATTAATTATTTGCCATTAATTATTTACAGTTGTTACAGTACTCACATTTATATTCCAAACTTGGTCGTAGTCATAAGAGACCATGTCAAATTGTATTTTAACACACCCCTTTAATTTAGAAACCCGATGTTCGATTTTCCCGCAAACGTTTCTGCTCCCTTAACCACAAATACCTCCCAGTTATGCAGAGTCGATAAAAAGTTATTTCTTCGCGAACGTCAAAGAGGGAAGCGCGTCGTTACACGCAAGACGCGGCGAAAGCTAAAATAACCGGAAATTTTCTAGTTGTGTTTCGGCGGGAATTCCGCGCCCGGGTTTATCTTTCGTGTGCAATGTTGCCAAATGAGGCGCTGCATCCGCGCTTTATACTTTGGAATCATCGAGGCGACGAAGGAGGTTCGTAACTCAGTTGAAGACGTTGCCAAAGTCTTTATACAAATGGGTAGAAATGGAATTTCGGCTGATGGTAATTTTTCAGTGAGGGGGGGGGGGGGCGGAGGATTTTTTCGATTTGTTTTATTATTTTTTTATTAGTTTCCCCCAAATAGTTGTTCATTGAATGAATTCAAGTGTGTCAATAATATTGTGCTCTCATGATGCATTTTAAAATAAGATATTTTCAAACAATGTGCTTAAAGAGCTTTAGGTTTTTTGGCACGCTATAGTCGAATGTATAGATGTGAACCTCCTACCACTTTAGTTTAGCAGTAAATAATATGTTGGAAAATATATTCAAATATAGTGCCAATAATTGGAAGCAGTTTTTTTACCTCCGATCAGGGGCTATAATTACCACCGATCAAGAACTATTTTTAACGATGATGTGGGGGGCGATCTTTACAACCTCAATCGGGATCGCTTGTCGTTACCGATCGAGCGTTTAAACCGAACGATCTACGATCATAAGCTCTTTTTAATTTCGAAACGTTCTCTCCTCAATATAGTGTTGAAATTTGATGGTTTATGGAATTTTTTGGTGAGCACAAAGTATCTTTAAGATAGCCTAGAGGGAACATCGAAATAATAGTATTGATAATTTTCTCACTAAACCACCTCTGTTAGTGTAAGTGTATTGATGTTAAGTGTATGAGAGAGGACCTTATGGTCCTAACTTTGCGTCACAGAATAAAACATTTGTCATTGTCTCTTAATTACAAATGTTTTGCGTTTTAAATATTGAAAATTTCAAAATGTTTAGAATTTGTGTTGTTCCATCAGTAATTTTCAAATCTATTTAGTAAAAAAACAAAACAAAAAACTCATAGCTCGACTTTGAATGTGGAAAAGAGTCAGGGCCTATTAAAGAACCATATATCTTGAGAGGAAAGCAGTGTAAAATCAAAATATTTCGTGACTAAGGCTTTTAAAAAAAATTTTAAACATTTATGACACGCAACAATTTTTTCCCCTAATCACATGCCTATTGCTGTAATAATGTAAGACTTGTCGAGCACCACAATCGAATAAAAAAAGTATCGTTTGGGGTGAAAAAGCATCCTCCGATTGTTTATCCATGATAAAGCGACATGTGTTGGGACGATTAGGGTACAAAAACCGGCGAGCGCTCTCCGTTGATTTACAGGTGTTGTTTAATCACGTGTTCACAAGTGCGGTGATGGGGCGTTGGCGTGGACGGGGTTCTCACCATAAACCACGTGTGACAGCTAAATCGGCGATACACCGCGATAAGGTGCTTTTAAACACCTCCAGCCCCATAACGTAATGGCCAGCTTCCGCGGTCTATTGATGGATAATGGCGTTCTGCTCATCATCCCCCATCCCCCTTACCGGGAGGTGCTTATACGTGGGTACGCAGAAACTAGAATACTCTGACACGGTAGGCGACAACTACTACTGTTTCCAACAAAAAACACCAAATACGTCACATTTATTTAACAGTGGCCACCAGCTACGTCACTGGTGCTAATAACATTTGTTATTTGTTGTTGTTGATGTCACCTATCTTGGTTTGTTCTAGATACTTACGTGGGTAGGTGGAGAATTCAAAATTAATCATCCATTTGAATATTGATTGTTAAAAAATCGGAATACAAAAAGTTTATTTGTTTTCCGTATGTGCGTACCTAAAAAAAATTTGGGATATATCCTCCAGAATATTATTTGACAAGAAATTCACCATCGTTTAGGCCGGTGACACACTACCGGACTTTACACCGGACTGTACATCGGACCGAGCACAGTACCGAATGTCGTGCCGAGTGCTCTGGAGGCGGTTTGCTGGCGGAACATCAATGAAAAGATCGGTCCGGTTTACGGTCCGATATAAGGAAGTGTGTCAGGGTAAATTTTGCATCGTACGCCGTCCCGAGCGTCGCTCCGAACGCTCGTGATGGAACATCTTCCCTTCTCCACCACATCCTCCAGCGATCTCACTCACTCACGCTCTCCCTCTCTCCCTCAATTTTTGTTTACCTGAATTTGTCCAGTACGATGCTCGGTCCGACGTATTGTTGGGGAAATGTTAGGTATAAATTTACCTCCCTGTACTGTGCAATGCCCGGTTCGATGTACGGTCCGATCTCGTCCGATGTACGGTCCGGAGCAAAGTCCGGTTGTGGGTCGCCGCTTTTAAGTTATTGCCGAGATCAATGTGCATTTTCACCAAATGAATCCTTGTAAAGTGAATAATTTGATTTTTAAAGATATTTATCGGTTTACGGTAGGCCACTTAGGCTACTTAAAGATAAAAACTATCGATATCATAATTTGTGTGTGTATTGTGATAACATGTTTCCAGACTAAATAGCTTATCACCCAGCGAGCACATACATAACATAATACTTTTTCTTCTTGCTGGTCTTGCCTGTACATTGTTAGATAGGTCAAGGTCAATAGTCAGTGCTTCTTGCGATTCGTGCGCCACGCAGCTTATCTTATCACGACTTAATAATTTACCAAACCTATAACCTAGCCTAACAGCCTAACCACTCGGACATCAACCTAGCAGAGTAGCAGAGATGAGATTACGGACGAAGGTCCGAGGATGGATACTTCATAATGCTCCGCTACACCGCCCATAAATGCTGAGCTGCTGCTCATCCAGGCAAAGATTAACAGAACAATTAATATTTTGTATTTATAGTTTCTAGAGGCTTTATCTCGTATAATAAATAAATTTTCCTTTTGTTCCAATTTAATTTATATTTTTGACCGAATGGTCTCCCGTTAACTGATAGTGACATTTGATATGAAATTCACTCATATTAATTATTTTCAAACCCGTTACGAAATAAACAAACACTTCGGCGGTGTAGCCTATTAGGCTTCTTAGAAGAAGATGTATGTAGTAAGTTCCCCACGATACTACTCGTCCCATAGCAACAAAAGCGATCCACAAAGGGTTCTGATTTTTGTCTAGGAAATACAAAAGCAAACGATCAATCTTCAGCAAAGAACTCGACAAGAAACATTTCGTCAAGAAAGAAATGTTTACTTTCCAGATCGTAAAAACTACGACTATTGTAATAACAGAGTTAGGACCTATATACATATATACAGATATCATTCTTCGTCTTACTGCACACTCCGTAGCACCATGGGACCATTAAACTTAATTCCACCAATATTTCCACTATGAAAAATCGTAATCGAAGACCGGCTGGATGGGTTTTCTTTTCGTGGTGATCAAGTAGTTCTCGTTCATGAGCATGTCCAGGATCAGGACGGCGGACTGGATGAAGCAGATGATGGAGATGGTGAGAGCAGTGTTGGCCATCTCGGGGTGCCGGATGCGGTTGAAGGTGCTGACCACGCCGCATACGCCGTAGAGGATTCCGCCCACGGAGTTGTACACTCGGTGGAACCACATGTTGGGGCGCTCCCCCAGGAACATGACCATCATTTCGGCCGTGAAGACGACGTTGGACGGAGGAACGGTGAACAGGAAGATCATGATCTGTGAAGGCGTCACCATACCCGTGGCTCCTCCCCACTGCCGCCACATCGTGTAGATACTGATGTTCAGCACCATGCCGAATACCTTCAACCAGAAGTTTTTTATCTTCAAGGTCCTCTTGATGTTGTAGAAAACTTTCTTACAGATATCCATAAATCCCATTTTCAGGGATTGGATTTAAATTTTTAAAGGCGATCAAAAAGATAAACAACTAAATAACTAACCTGGAAAGTGCAACATGTGATGTTTGTAAACTAGGCAATATGTTTTGCACGACTTTTGGGGAGTAGTTGAGTGTACTGAGGGTTTTCAAAGTTTTGATTGTGACTCAAAGACACTACTGTATATAAGAGGGATGGACTTACTTTCAAAAAAATTTGAGGTTAATTGCGCTATGGTAAATAATTGCTTTGTCAATAAATCTCAATAGGGATGAAAAATGGAAAAAAGTGGTGATCCATTTGTTGAACCTTACATTGCAGTCATTTGAAATGGAGTACGATGAACTTCCTATATACTGTTGCCAAAAAAGTCAAACATTTAAGGATCTTAAATTTGAATGGACATGTTAACGTTCTAGAGTTTTGATCGGGTGGGGGCAAGATTTTCAGACTGAACGGTTATAGGGCCTACAGAATGATAAATAATTAGACCCCCCTTTCTCTCCTTCCGAGCGTTAGATAACAGTCTTTTTTAGATACAGGAAGCACAGATTCAAGCGAATAAAAAAATTACATCACTTTCTAAATTTAAATTTATTTATTTTTTTAGGAAACTGATTTTCGTTCTTTTATTCCAATTTATGGCAGTGTAGATGTAGGTAATGATTATTGAGTTAATGATGATTGAGTTATGTAAAAAGAAAACAAACAAAATATACACTACCTTATTTAAACTTTTCAAATACATTATTTTAACCACGAAATTTATTGATCTTGAAACTGAGTTGGCACTAACAAATCTCCAATCTTGAAACAAATCAAGAGGAAAGCATTCTCAAACGCACTTAGTCCAAAGTGATCCGAATTCCAAAATAAAATCTTGACATCGAACCAAACCTTGCTCGCACGTGTTCAGCCAGTAAAGTTCAGCGTAATTTGATTTATTCAAAAACGTTTTCGATTCAAATCTCTTTATAACCCGTTGCGAGTTGAGAGGGAGCCTTCGCCGGCGCTGACAGTGATGCTATTTATTGCCAATATTTTCCAAACATCGGAGCCCCTGCCCCCCCCCCCCCCCCCCCGAGGGGCCTGAGAGCAGCAAAGGCCTGATGCATGCACCAGACGCGTTGTTATTGTTGTGTTCACATTAAAGAAAACATAAATTCACCGCCATTTGTCGAGCAACAGACTGCTCGAGTATTTTCTTATTTATGTCTCCATTTGCTGTTTTTTCCTCCGAGTGTTTCCTGGGTCGAAGCTTTTAGGCATTTAGAAAATACAAGGTTAAAAGAAGTATGCGCGCCTGCACTGATATATTGCTCGTTTTGGTTGCGCTTTTCGATTTTCTTTAAGTGGTCTCTACCTTCGCTACCGGGTGCGTGCCGCTCTACATAGAGAACGAAATACGTTACATGTGTGAGGTAGCTCATCATAAATCTATATACACATATAATAGTTTTTTTTTTTTTTTTTTTTTTTTTTTTTTTTTTTTTTAGCTTGCGTTCTGAATCGAAGATTGCCGGTTTGTGTTCGTTCGATCCCGTGGAAAGTCTGTATTTCAAAGGTTCGAAACTAGACCCGTTTCGAAGCTAAACTGTTATTGGTTTTGTGCTATCAATAAAAGTATCTAGAATATTATTAGATTATTCCCTGATTCTTCGGGCCCTGTCTAAGGAAACAGCTGGAGTTAGACAGTAACAAAGCAGCACCAGTCATCATTCGTGCTGCGTATAGCAGCAGCAGCACTCATTCTACACTCATCATGCACCAGCCAAACGATAAATTTACTTCAACAAAATAAATCTGATCAAATTTATTTCCAAATTTCAGTAGTCAATTGTGCAATGATAAATTTCTTCGTGTAGTTTAAAGGGGCATTGCCATTAAATCGAAATAAGAATAAAATGTCAATAAAAAGTCATTCGGCCAGTAATAAAAGTTAGATCGCTCACTAACTCGACAAAAAACTATCTTTGTCTGAAATTCTACCAAAATTTCAGTTGATGTGAACCTAAGAAGTTGAAAAATATGTTTTAACTGAAACATTTGTTCCTTTTGATTTTCTAACATTTGTTATTACAAGCTGTATAATGATTCAATCAATTACCCTTCTACCATAAGATTAACACTTTGAAAGCCTGTAAGGCTTAGCCGTGGGGGCAGATATAATATGATTCTGCTCATTTACACGAAGCTACATTTCCTCCAACGGGATGCGCGGATTTCTCCAACGATTCACACAAGCTGAGATAAAGACAGAAAAGAATCATGCTCGCCTTAATA
Organism: Neoaliturus tenellus; assembly: GCA_030545055.2. Taxonomy (NCBI): domain Eukaryota; kingdom Metazoa; phylum Arthropoda; class Insecta; order Hemiptera; family Cicadellidae; genus Neoaliturus; species Neoaliturus tenellus. The sequence continues at coordinate 42,739 of JAQYXR010000359.1, forward strand.
TAGATGGTTAGTTTTCACTTAAAACTACGCCCTGGTATTTTTATTTTTTTTTTATTTTGGGTGTATCTACGCCAGTGGCCGGGGAACGGTCCAAACCCCAGTCTTGTTACTTTCTAACATCGACCTGTTGTTAGAAAGTATCATTAATTAATAGCCCAATGACAAATGGCAACTGGGTCCGGAATCGAACCTTTAAAAAGCTACTAATTTTTCTCAGGATCGAACCGGCAACCTTTGGATCTAAAGGCGAGCACTATAACCACTCATCGCAGCTACCCAGCCTAATCAGCTTCTTAGAAAGTGATAAAGCAATGTTATACTTGCAGAGATAATATTATAAAACCATTGTAGCCTAGGTTGACATCAACCAACAATAACAGAATAAAAAAATTTTATTAGCACCAGTGACGTAGCTGGGGTTTCAGCTGGTGGCCACTGTTAAATAAACGTAAATGTAACGTACTTGGTGCTTTTCTATTGGAAACAGCAGTAGTTGCCACCTACCGTTATAGTATTCTAGTTTGGGTACTTAAGAGGGCGTTGGAGTCAATCCAAATTCCGCCTTTCCCCCATAAGAGCAATGTTAAACGGGATGTCAAATAACTCTTTTATTTATAATCAGAAAATAATGGTTTATATCTCTAAATAAAGGGTTCATCAAGGCGGATTTTGTTTGCGAGAGGAATTTTTGATAAAAATAAGTGTTTTTTACTAATTTGAAATAAAAAAGCAAGTTTTTTTACTACTTTTAAAACCTTTTCTACAGAATTTTATAAATTATTTAAAAAGAATCTATCTCGCAAAAGGAACGGGGAATTTGATTGTGATTCAAACGCAATTTATTCTGAGCCAATCGGACAAAAAATAAAGAAATTATATGACAAATGCCGGGGACAAGTTTAGCATTGCTCTTATGGGAAATAAATCCAACATGGCGGCACTCCAACGCCCTCTTAAGGCACCGATAACTTTGTTTGTGTTGTCATGTCTTTTTCAACACTGAAAACCAGGCTATCGGAGACTTTGGTGTGTCGTAGGAAACCAGGATAGTTTTTATTAAAACATGCGCCAATAGGCTGCTTCCGGACGGAACATCCAATAATAACTACACGGTTTCTCTGTCAATCCAAATTGCGATACCAACCTTCCACCACCACTAATGCCCATAAACCCGAACTACCATAAAAAAATCCACCCATGACACAACGCTCGTGTGGGTGCTGGGTGCTGAGGGCTGAGGTGATGACTAGGGCGCTGCGGCGCGGCGGGCATCGGTACTAAACGTGATGACGATGACACGAGATGCCGCTAGATGGCAGGGCAGGGCCGTCAATCCACGGCGGGCGGCAATATACGTGCTTTTATTATTTAATCACGGGACACAACATGTGTAAATGTCTCTATCCGCAGTAAACCACAACCCCCCCCCCCCCTCGTCCGTCATATCGTATGATCGTACGTCATCATCACTGACGTCTTGCTCAACTTTATTGCCACGTCCCTCATCCGACTCAGCGTTTTGAGGTGTAGAGAAAACTCCTAGTTTTTCTTTGTTTGTTTTTTACTTGGGTATTTTTGTTGGATAATTTAATCTTGCAAAATTTGTTGCAGGATTTTTTATTTATATTTTAAATAGGCCTTAATGAGTTTTGAAAATTTTATGGCACCATTATGAAAAATGAACGCATTTTTTCAATCCTAAAAATTTATAAATGGCAAAATAGATCTAAACTAGTATACGTGTTGCTCGAAATCGAGCAATTTATTTTAATACAATACAAAAGTTACTTTTAGCTCTAAATCAATGACATCCGACCAATCCAATATTGTGAATCTCTTATTTAATCACCAAAACTACACGTAGGCCTACACTTACAGCTGATTATTAACATATGTTTACAATGCTTTATTCAATCCCAATGTTATTTAAATGGGTAACTTTGAGATTTCAATTGTGGATAGCGCCTTTATTTTCAGTCCGATTCTCATCAATTTATGGCGAAAACAACTACAGACCAAGCGCTATCCAATGACACCAAAAACTTAAAAATCGGTTGAAAATTGTAGGAGGAGTTCTCAAGACAAAAAAACCCTTAGCGTATTAAAATTCCATTTTTTATTATTTTAATACGAAATATAACTGAGGTTGCATTACGTTACGCGCTTCATTTGTTCATTAGACAAAAATAAATCGGTGTTTTCTTTAATTATTTTTGTATTATACAACAATCTGAGCATAGAAAGTGTCCTAACGGGTTGCAACCTACTTTATAATGTGAAAATAAAATAGTTAAACACATGTTTATTGCAACAAAATACCGCTACATTCGCAACGGAAAGAAACTCACAGGCCGAACACAGCCTTTCTCAACTGTAGGAAAAGCCATTTTCTACCCTTTTTTTGGGGCTAACCTAGATCCGAATGATTGTTAATGCTTTTAATCGCTGAGAACACACTGAGATAAGTAGGAATTTATAGACATAGTACTTCTTAGTCACTTGAAGTCTTCGTAACTAACCTCTAAAATCGCCTTGGTAGCGCGTTGTTAAAAATTTTATGCTTCTAGCATTAGTACATTACCTCACTCAAGTGGCAGTACAACATTGTTATATTAGTAACCCAAACGATACATTCCAGTAAGGAGAATCGATTTAACATGATTAGGACTAGTATTGAACCGCCTAAACCTGTACTTCGCAATAAAACCATACTTTCTTCCTTGTTTTTCGAGGAATTTTCACTTTAAATGTGCCTTGCCGTCTTACACATAAGGAATTAAGAATTGAAACTTATATTGTCTATTGGAGAAGAGAATTAAGCAATCCCAATCTAAATCGGTCCACAAACTCGAAAGTTATTCGCGATACACTAGTGGTGTGTCATGCGCAGTGACGTCACAGCCGCGGCGCGGGGCGCCCACACAGGTGACGGATCGAGACTCAAAATAGTGCCGATAAATGTAAGTTCTGGGTTTTATGGTGAAAACTGATTGGTTAATGGGTATACAAGAGACCTTGAGTGATTTCCCCTTAAAAATCCTGCAAATTTAATGCAAAATGTAAGAAAAAACTGATTTTTCATCCAAAAAAAAGGTGTTAAATTTTCCCCCAATATACGTATCGGGCTTAAACGACTTTTAATGGTCTTACGCAATACGTGCACTGATAAACTACCAATTTTAACCATTTTTAATTGCTACAGGCTCATTATAAGCCATTTTTAATCCATTTAAGCCGATTCCACCGAGATTTTTATCAGTTTTGGGCCGATTTTAAGCCTTTAAAAACTCCTAAGGTCCCCTAACCCAGTGTAATCCTATTTTAAGAACCTTAATAGTCTTTAAAATGACCCAACTCTTCTTTCCCCTTTCGTCTATGTTGCCTTGAATTGTCGTACACAGCGCAAGGCAACACAGATGAAGGAAGTAGAAAGGGTTGAATCATCCCTTATATATGGGGTGTTAAGGGTAGTTTTTGAGGGATATTACCCTTAAGAGATGTTTTACACAGATTTTAAGCTGATTTCGGCTAAATTTGAGCTTTATTTGGCTGAAATATGCGTCATTCTAGAATGGTAAAAACTCTATTGTCTTCAGCATGAAAATGCGTTTTTAAACTCAATTTTAAGGCGATTTAGGAATAAATTCCAGGTTACCACCCTGTAAACATAATAAACGCATCGGTACATGCTGCAATTGGTAGTTTTAACAGTTAAAAATAACCAGGATTAGGCGTAATTAAGCCCTAAAGGTCAGGTTTCGTGCGGCGTGTAGGTTCTGGTTTTCTGTATTTAAACTCATAAAACGGTAATATCATGGCGAAAACTACTACTATTATTAACTTATTAGCTCCTTATATATGCTATCCATCGATTTCCTTTGTCGATCAATGGACAACCTTCTATTCTAGGTATCCGTTGGTATTTTAAGGGACCTAGTGGCGGTGTGTCGCCACAGCACGTATGAGTATGAGAACCTATACGCGTAATTTAGGTATTAGGGAGCCCTTAGAAAAGCTGTTAGTGTGGGTGGGATTAACCACCCTGCTGGTGAGAACCCCCTCACAGCACTTTGGCCATGAAGAATGGTTCGAGGACATTGTGATTTTGAAAGTCCTCCTCGGTCATTCTAATATATTTCTCCGCCCATTCCAAGAGCATGTTCAGATTAACTTTTCCTACTGTGAACCGTGATCTATTATTGTGTCGGACTATTAATAACACCTCTATTTTGTATTCTATGATGTCTCACGGATTGTTAAGGTTGATATAAAACCTCACGAACTCGAACTCCAGTATCAAATCGCCTTCAGGAATAAGAATTTCTTCTGGAGCAGGCGCGTTTTCCTCAAAAATGTCCTCAATAGGCTCCATGATGTTGGCAAAGAGAGGTGGACGTGTGGGAACGGGTGGATAATGTATATATAACGTTTACGTAACAGAATATACATAATATTGGTATGTCTTCGGTAAATACCAAACAAACCTGCATACCGACATGCACATTCTTGAATTGTCGTGCAAACAGCTATTGTCAGCAACCTCCAACCGTCACCATTATTCGGTCTCGTACACATTTCTGTCTACATTAAATTAAAAAATTATAGCAAGCCCGTAAATATGCTAGAAACTAGGAATGTCTCGAACACATCAAAATTTACTGGTGTTTGTAAATTCGAGACATAAAATGTTTTTTTATTCCCATAAAACACCGAACTTACCGCAGTTTGCGTACTGTGTAGATTTACGTAGATTTCGAAAACACCTTATAACGGTCTAAAAGTGTATAAACTTAAGTAAATATTGACATTCCCTAGAGATATAAGCCCTAGAATTCATGGTATACCGCTGGTTCCGGTTGTGGTATTTCCGGAAAACTAGTGTTCTTAAATAGAAAGGGCTACTTTTTCAATCATCCCTTATCTAATGCTAAATCGAAATATTAACCCTTACCACCATAGATAAGGGATGATTCAACCCTTTCTACTTCCTTTGTCTGTGTTGCCTTGCGCTGTGTACGACAATTCAAGGCAACACAGACGAAAGAAGAAAGAAGGTTGATCAAAGATAGTTATGTTGCTGTATCTGTAGATAAATTCTGTATAATACCAGTATCCCTTAACACGTTCGCTACCACAATGTTAAAAAAAAATCGTAACCACAGCCCGCCGCCGCAATTTTGCGGCGGTCGAGTTCTACTGAGAGCCCACCGCCGCATATCTGCGGCGGCTGGGCTCATTAAAATAGACTGCCGCCGCATATCTGCGGCGATGGTTCCATGATACTAAATACGAAATTTCTTCAGTGCGGTCTATTTTAATGGTCAGGCAGTTTAGGCGCGGTCTACAAGATAGTCCGCCGCATATGTGCGGCGCTTGGTCTGTGGCTAAAACGATCACTGACGTCACTAAAATGTTTTACGTACATTTTTATTTAATGTATTTTTGAAAGTAACATTTTTTAACGTATTTGATATATTTTTACACAAATATTCATCAAATCTCTTATATGACGCATTGAAAAAAGTTTATTGTGTAAGAAAAATGTATAAACATTTGCATTTTGTAAACTTGTAAAACATCAAAATTATACTACGTAAATGAATTGTGAACCACTCTTTTTGTAAACTAAATATTTCAATACAATGTTTTTATGTATAAGCCGTATTTTATTTTTCTCTTTTCAAAGGTTATGACTAAAAATAAGGTTATACTAGTGCCGACGCTAACATATGTGTCACTTAGTCTCTGACCATGCGCCGCAATTGTGCGGCGCTCAAAAAATTGCCAAAAATGAAGAGAAAATTGTATATATTTTTTTATTTAATGAAATTAAGATATTTTGAAGTGTGAAAACTAATTTTGGACGGTTTCTATTCGTGGTCTGTGGCATAAGTCACAACCACTAGGGCCGGTCTACAGGGAAGTCCATGATTATTTTCGTGGGCTGTGGGATTGGCCGGACCGCCGCATATATGCGGCGGCTGGTAGCGAACGTGTTAAAGAAAAGGTTAGATTAGAGCTTGAAAAAAAGGTCGAGGCAGATGTTATTGCTCCAGTCACAGAAGCAACCAAGTGGTGTTCGCCTCTAGTCGTAGTTCCCAAGAAGTCTGGTGCTGTCCGGCTGTGTGTAGATTTTACTGCTTTAAACAAGTATATAGAGAGAGAACGATTGCTTCTGCCATCACTTGATGTAACATTAGCTCAAATGTCCAATGCCAAGGTGTTTTCTAAACTAGATACTGATGGTGGATTCTGGCAGGTAACATTGGTTGAGAAATGTGCGAAATTGACTATTTTCTTTGGACGTTCCTATTTTAAGCGTCTTCCATTTGGAATAAATTCAGCGCCAGAACACTTTCAGCAAAAAATGTCTAAATGTCTAGAGGGCCTTGATGGTGTTGCTAATCTAATTGATGACATATGTGTGTATGGAAGTACAAAAGAAGAACACGATGAAAGACTTGACAAAGTTATGTCTCGCCTGATGGGAGCAGGACTAACTCTCAATCCAGAGAAGTGTGAGTTTGCAAAATCGATGATCAAATTCCTAGGTCACATAATTAAGAAAGGATATCTCCTGCCAGATCCACAGGAAACGTCTGCCATAGATTCATTTCCGGCGCCTAAAAATCAGACAGAGCATAAACGATTTTTAGAAATGGTTCATTATCTTATGAAATTTTTGCCAAATCTTTCTCACAATGTTAAACCTCTAAATGAACTGCTTTCAACAAATAATGATTGGATATGGACTCATATCCATGAGAACTGTTTCGATGAAGTCAAGAAAAGATTTTAAGTTCACCTATTCTATGTTTGTATGACCCCAAGTTGGAAACACGGGTCTGTACAGATGCGTCAAAATATGGACTTGGTGCAATCCTAGAGCAGAAATTTGAAAACCAATGGAGGCCGGTCCAATATGCATCCAGCATTATGTCAGACACAGAAGTACGCTGTGCACAAATAGAAAAGGAAGCACTCACTTTGACGTGGGCCTGTGAAAAGTTTTATTCTTGAAAAGTGATTTTTTGTGACTGATCACAAACCACTGTTGCAAATCTTAGGCCAAAAGCCCCTGAGTGACCTGACTCCAAGGCTTCAGAGGTTTCACATGAGATTGATGCTTTTTGACTATGTTGTCAAGTATGAAACAGGAATAGAGTTTTTTCTTCCTGACGCACTCTCAAGGGCTCCTCTAAAATCAGATTCTCAAGAAAGAGATATTCTTGATGAGGAGACAGAGCTGTATGTGAATTCTGTGGTTTCAACAGTGCCAGCTGTCAAGGGAGATAAAGCAAGTAACTTACTGTGTGAAGCAATTAGCAATGGAGACTGGTCTGGTTTAAAAAATACTGAATTTTTCAAAGAGCGAGGGAACCTGTCATTGTTGGACGTACTAATCATGAGAGGACTGAGAATTTTTATTCCCAAAGGTTTACGTGCTGATGTTCTTGGGCAAATCCACAGTTGACATTTTGGCATCAACAAATGTCTAGCGCTTTTAAGAGAAACGGTTTGGTGGCGACGTATTACGACAGAAGTTAAGCGTTTAATACAAGATTGTCCCGAATGTTTAGAAAACCGTAGAAATCCGGCTGAACGGTTGTTACCTTCACAGCTCCCTACTAGACCATGGGAAATAGTTGGCATGGATTTATTAGATTACAAACAGCAAACGTACCTTTGCATGCAAGATTATTTTTCTAAATACATTGAACTTGTGTCATTGAGTAGCGTTAATACAAACACCGTAAAACAAGCTTATTTATCTATTTTTTCACGACATGGTATTCCAAACATAGTCAGGTCGGATAATGGTATGGCTCTGGTTTCACATGAAATGAAAAACTTTGCGACTGCGATGGGCTTTGAGACTGTTACTTCAAGCCCGCACTTTCCCCAATCTAACACCAGGCTGAACAAGCAGTGGAAATTCGTAATAACATACTTAAGCAAAATAAGAATCCTTATTTTAGCCAGTTGACATCGCCAGCGTCCGGTGTTTCAAATGCTGAGTTATTATTTGGAAGAAAGATCCTGTCTACAACCCCTTCAAAGTTCACAATCAAAATGAATAAAATTTACTATGATCAGCTGCATAGAGCAAGGAAGCTTAGTGATCTCAGAGAGGGAGATAAGGTTTTTATTACCGATCTGAAGAGGTATGGAAGAATTTTTGCTCAAGGTCCTAACGATAGAGATTATAATGTAAAATCAGATGGAAGTCAACTAAGAAGAAATAGAAGACTGCTGCTGCCAACTAACACGACCTGTAGGGATGATTCTCCCTGGACTCCTGGACTGAGACCTCAGATGGAAAATAGAATGGGCAAGAAAATCAAAGATATAGTAGAGGGGAATTCAGGGAAGAACCTCAAAAAGAAATCCGTACAGTTGGTCAAGGGCTAAATGGGAGATATGTGACGAGGCAGGGAAGTCAAATCTCCTAAGCGGTACGGGTGTTGAGACCATGGAATGCTTTTGGTTCCTTGGAAGGGAGGATGTAAAGGAAATCATATGTTTACATAATTGTTTATTTATAATGTGTTGTGATAGAGATGTTTTGTTAAGTTAAAAGTTTGAGTTAGTAACTTAAGGTCCGCAGTGTTAATAAATGGTGGGGTAATTTCTTTACAGATTTTATTAATTTCCCATAAGAATAACGCGGAAAACTTGATTTTTTAAGCAGTGGTGCTAGATTAATGATTCATTCTAAATTGTTTATTTTTTAAAGCTATTTGAATGATCTCTTTCAAAATTGGAAAATTTTTTAAATTAGGGTAAAAAAGCCAAAACTCAATTTTGACCCTTTTGAAACCCCATAAAACCCTGTTCCCATAGTCCGATCATCCTGATTTTTTAACTTAACCTGAAGAACGCTAACAACCCTACACCATACCAAATTCCATCGAAATCGAAGGTTTCTTTCAAAAGTTTTCGTGTAAACGGACACACACATATATATATATACATGGATATATATATACATATATATGAACTTGAACGAACGGTGTTTTTAGCTTCTAGGGACCTCAAAAAAAAAAAAAAAAAAAAAAAAAAAAAAAAAAAAAAAAAAACATGGTCCCGGGCTTAGGTCTTACCATAAGTACCACCCTAATAGCGTTTTGTTTTCCCTAAAAATAAATTCACCAAAATCAGTCTTATACATTTTAAGGTTAGAGAGAGTGTCAACAATAACCTGTTAACTGCAATTTACAACTAAAAAACAAAAGTAAATTTTTAGGGGTAAAAATTAACGGAAGTCTAAATTGGAAAAATCACATGCAACACCTTGTAACAAAACAAATTCTTTTAGATTTGCCTTTGGATTTTATACAAATCGTGATGATACATCGCTTTGCGTAGGATATTATTTACTTTATAGGCCTATTCTATTTTTCACGTTCAGAGTTGCTTTGGTGAGTCAACACTGAAATTGATAAGACTAATTGATAAGCGACGAAAAAAGAACTTGACAGACTGGAGTGGCTCAGCGCGTTTGCCGATGCAAGTATAGCATGCAGTGCCGCATCGGAACCGCGCCACAAACGTGCAGAAAAACTAAATAACTTATACTTTCATGAAGACTGGACACGTGGTCACTCACTATAAATCATTACACCAAACAAACAGATCAAATAAGGTAAAAAACATTAAAACAGTCACAAGTCTGACACGAGACACGATGTTCATATGTTATTACTGTCACATCGGCGATTAGGTTTTGCTCAAGTGTAAAAAAATTGTGGGAAAATCCCTCAAGTGTTGGAAAAAAAAGTTTTATAGGGGAGGCCAAAGTCTAATAGCATTGACTATATTGTATAGTAACGTAAATAGACTTCTCATCCAATGCAATTTGTTTTATACAGAAATTTGGAAGGTTCGCATTTGACAGTTTTGTTGAAGAACTATTTAATTTGACCTTATGAGTGTCCTGTGTTTCATAAGGGACATTATCTTACTGTAATGTTTAGTAACTGTGCATCATAAAATTCAGGTAAAATTTTTAGTGGTAGATATTTTTTAGATTAAAGTAAATTTTTAGTAAGTAATTTTTTTTTTTTTTTTGTTCATTACAGTCGAACTCCTCTCATTCCACCTCCATGCGCCACCTGGTTTGTAACCGCCTTTTGCAGCTTGATCATTGATATTATATGGAATTCACATCCAATAGATGTTGTTCCGTCACTCCTGTGGGACTTTTCTGCAATATGGCTGATGTTGCTATTACAAACGATATTAAAATTTTATCAAAATTTTAGGCCATTTAAAACATTTCTAAAGAAATCCTAGATAGCAACAGTTTACCATGATCCAATTGTCTTTGATAGTCAATGATCATAATGTGACTACTTAACTTTCAAAATGTTTTTAAAATATTTTTTTTTCTCCTTTAAATTAAGAGCTAACATTATCTACATTCATGAATAAACTATTTTGAAATGTGTTTAAAATTAGCAAGTAAGCATAAAAAAGTATACAACATAATATTAGATTAAATACAACTGAAATTCAGATTTCAAACAAAGGATTTTTTCATTATCTAAGCAGACTGTGCCTATTCTAATTTCAACTCTAGTCTAAATTCAACATTGTATTGCCGAAACAACCAATTTTGCTTAGTCTATGAATCTAGGATTTGGATACTTTTTGAATGAACTGTAAGCAAATTAAACCTAAAATATTTATTTTAAAAAATCTTAAATTAAATTCCAGAAAATACACATGTTCAAATAGTTGTCTGACTGCATTGGAATGAGTACATATCCTCTTGAGAGTTTGATGATAATGATCAATGATAATGATGACGACTCTGATCAATAGGGTCTCATGCCACCACGTCTCATCATCGGTGGGTTCATCCGGGTAGGAGGACTGATGCAAACATCCATGTAATCTCCTATGGTGAATCTACAAGTTGAAAAAAATTAGACGAATGACACAAATCTTTGCCACAAGCGGTTGTTGTAGCAAATAGCAAGGCTTCTTGCAAAACTGACCCCGCCAACTACAAGCTAACACATCTAACCTAGAACCGTATGCTTAAGTCTGGATGTCGGCTATCCGTTACTAATTTGACAACTCTTTCCGTGTACTGTATGTATATAAAGTAACATCCACTGAAATGTTTTCAAATTCATGTAAATATTACAGTTACTTTGACTACACATCATGCTGAAAACTGGTGGTAACCGTACAACAAACAACTAGTATTCAAATAAAGTTAACTAGTATTCAAATAAAGTTATCCTTTGAGAATTTTAAAATAAATAGAATATCCATAGGTATAGTACTTTAAATAAATATTGAAATGACGAGTAGATATATGGGAAAATTGTAAGTCTTTGGATAGTACCATATAATGTACTAAAAAACCATTGTTTATGGGAAAAATAAGATTTTTCCAAACACTGTACAGTACATTAATGTGGGCATTAGCCTACTAGAGAGTAACATAAAGTGTTTCGTTGTTATAATTAGACAAATTTTTGAGAGGAGAGAAATTATTTAGACATGTACAGTAGGCTACTTAGAATAGCCTACACACATTTGATACTTAATTTGATTTATATCGCATCAAGAAAATTATTACCCTCTCTAAATCTAAGAACTTACCGCAACTGTGACAATGTTTTTGAATCATCAGGACCTTTCTGTCCAGATATGGTGGTCCCGACATCCCGAAAACGGTAACCAGGGGTTGTAGGATTTGGGAACACCAGCGCAAAATCAAACATTGTCCCTTTCCTTCTTGCTTCCGGATTAACTTCTTTTACAAGACTTGTTATCTCCCTGAGTGTTGCATCCATCCTAAGAGAAACAGGTAAAAAAAGGTAAGTAAGGACAATCACAATATTGATTTTACAATATATTATTCATCAAATTATTTATTTGCAAATCATTCAAAATGTTTGATTTTATTACTAAACAGCAAGACTAATTTATCTGTATTTTATGTGTAATCAACACATTTGAAACCTTGAATTTCTATTGAAAATTATAATGAAATAGTAGGCTCACAATAAAAGAAACACTACATTTTTAATACTGTGTACAGTTATGTCTACTGTAATTCTTTCTATGACACTTGAATCAAAGACACACTTTTAGAGTCCTTTGTTCTCCAGATCTAATGCATTCAAAGAATTTATTCATTTGATTTGATATTAAGGTTTCATTGATTTATTATCATTCACAATATTGTGAAAAAGTTTTTTGTGGAAAATGCAAAAAGGACATAGAGAACTCTAGGTCAGTTTTATGTAGGGGTACTTGTTCCAAATGGTTTAATTTTAAATGCAGTTCCCTGAATAACAATAACTTTAATAAACTCTATAAAACAAAGAAACAAAAATACTGTAAGTAACTCATGCTCATCTTCTGACTTTACTGATGAACTTGATCCGCAATAAAATGAGTTACAAATGGATATTAATGAACTTGAGACACAAATATGGAAATTATTAACACCTTACATTAAGACCTCAGACAAGCTCAGGAAGAAATAGGAAAACTCAGAAATCCTAATTTACAGTTGGAAACTCTGGTTTTACAAAATAAGAAACTATAATAATTTTAGAAAGAAAAATCAATGAACAAAATGTTGTTATTAAAGATCCAGGTTAGCCTAGGCTGCTGACTCAAGGTGAAGAAAAATCATTGTAGCCTTTCACTGGTTCATTCAAGTCCAGACTGGAAATGCACTAGGGATGGAAAAAGGGCATGTAGCTCAGGGTTTCCAAACGTCCTGAATTTTAAGGCACAGTCCCTTATTTAATAATTTTGTCCCATGTCCCGGAGAGAAGTCATTCGGAACAGTAAATGTCCCGTTGGCCGAAATCAGAAATTACTCTTAATTTGGGGGGTGATAGTAACTTTGTAGAAACAAGTACCTTTTGACGTTATCAAACATTTTTAGTCATTTTAGGAGGACGGTCCACCAGGAGTCAGAAGAAAATCATAAATTTAAGAATAGGTTGATATGCACATCAAATTAAAGGGCTCACTTGGCAGAGTAGAATGCTGCAAACTAGACTTGACTAGTGCTGCCCAGACGGAAATGGTAGGCATTCAAAGTTTCCATTAAAATCATAATATAGGTAAAAATTTAAATAAATTTAATAACTTTCTTAATAGTACTTAACCTTTTGACGTAGGGTTTGTCGATAATTACTCTAAATGCAAAGTCGTTTAAAATGATGTATGATGTGACAAAAGCCAAAGCATATTTCTGTGAGACTTCATTGGGGGATGTCCCATAGAGGATGTTTAAATTTAAACTTATTTAGCCTCTGTCATATCATACATCATTTTGAACATCTTGGTATTTGGAGTAATTAGCCACAAACCCGACATCAAAATGTTGAGTATAGTTATTGCAATTTTAAGTTTTACCTATATGATTTTAATGGAAACTTTGAACGCCTACCATTTCCGTCTGGGTCATCCATTTTAACTCTAGTTTGCAGCATTGTACTCTGACAAGTGAGACCTTTAATTTGATGTGCATATCAACCTATTCTTAAAATGCTATGTATTGACCTTATCTATTTCACTTGTTAAGAGCCTAAAGACAATAAAAGCCTTTAATCCTGAATCATTGGACTTTTTCTTTCCAATTTTAAATGACAGTTCAGCTAAAAATGAAGGGGTTTTCAGTGCTCTGGTACGATGCTGGTGCTCTGGTGTTCAGACCACGGCTTTTTTACGAAAAGTGCTTAGATACCATATATCGTATCTCAACTTTCATCCAATAAGTGCTGATAATCTGTTACAGTCAACTCCCGATTATCCGGGGTAATGACTGGTTGAAGGGTCCCGGATAACCCAAAACCACGGTTAAAACAAAGAGTTCAATAAATTAAGTAAAACACGAAATAAACAAACAAGTTTTAACTAGAGTCCGCGGGTTTCCAATATTTATTATTATTTATTGACCCAACCTTATTGGAATGAATAAACATAACTAGTTGAGTGAACGAACAAGGAACACAATAAAAAAGTCCAACGTGGACAAAAAACCAAGGACAGGTGTTCTATTGTTTGGCATCGTCAGCCAGCCGGGATGGGTGGGTGGGGTGAGGGGGGAGGGTCGCTTGGGATAATTTATTCAAGATAAGAGCGAGTACAAAAACAAGGGGCGAGTACAAAAACAAGGGGCGCACCGAAACTGCGATCCAAAACCCAGGTAGACGCCGAAACTGCGATCCTTACCCCAAGGGCGACCCCAGGCAGACACCGAAACTGCGATTCTGGCACGGAGGCCGCCCCCGGGACGATACTGACGATACTGTACGTAAGACGATACTGCTGCTCTTGCTCTCAAATTGAGAATGATTGATATATTTGTGGGGGAAAATAAAGAAGGAATGTACACCCTGAAAGTCTTCATTTACTGGTCCAGGTTAAAAGTCATCTTCACCCCTGGGCTGGTAGCCCATTGTTGCGCAGTCGGCAATTTTAACTATACGGCTTTTAATGCAAAACATGGTACGGTATTTGATTCCTCTGTTTCGGACCGGTTTCGGACGCCGTTTTTTAACCGATTTTCTTTAAACTTGGTAAGTGTTTAGTTGAATAGTTATATTAGGTCCCTCATACCTCTACATTTTGAAAATTCAACAAATATTACTCTCTGTGACGTCGCAAAGTAACTTGATTTTCCTTAGTAATATTTGTTAAATTTTCAAAGTTTCGAGGTATGAGGGACCTAATACTGTATAACTATTCAACTAAACACTTACCAAGTTTAAAGAAAATCGATGAAAAACGGCGTCCGAAACAATGCAATCAAATTCCATGTTTTGCATTAAAAGCCGTATATTTAACATGCCGACAGCGCAACAATGGGCTACTGGCCCAGGGTTGATCATGACTCTTAAGGTGGTGGTATGTGCGAGTTTAGTACAACTTGGAAGTCCCAGTTCATTGACATTAGTTGAAAAGTGACTTGAGCGACACGTCGGACAGCGAAACATTCTAGAGCCATTAGTATACACCGGACGCTGGAATCCCCGCTGGACCCTCCGCTACCTGCTAATGGGCCGCTGTGCCAGGATCGCAGTTTCGGTTTTGGGATTAGCGAACCCTTTTGAGGATTAAAACTAGGATCGCAGTTTCGGTGCACCGAAAACAAGTGATGGTTCGACTTTTTGTTTAATTGGTAAAAATGTTAGAACAACCAATTGTTTAAAATGTATGCTAATTATTGAATTAGGCTAATAAATTTGTAACTTTGCCAATTAAAATTTTAATGTTACGGTACTTTAACAAAAATTTCTTGAAATGCAAAACAAATGCATTTTGAAATGTGTTGTTTAGTATGATATAACTTAAAATTAATAGGGGTCACTGAATAGCAGACGAATCAGAGCGATAATTAGACAGAACTGGAAACTAAATAGGACCTTTCTTGGTTTCTATTTTTAGCTCATCCCGGCAAGCGACCAGTTGTTTCTAGTAGTCAAGGTCATACCCGCCATTACGCTGACTCGTTCCTCCCTGGCGACATGACTACGATCACAATTACGCCACCAAATAATTTACAAATTATTTTCCGTGTTTCATTGCTTTTTTCATTGACAAATCAAATAATAATTAGTAAAGATACTTATTCAACACAATAAGATTGATAAATGATGGTATTGTTGTCAAAACTGAGAAAATAAATCAAATTGAAATTGACGTTTTGTGACCCCGGTTAATCCGCAACCCGGTTTACCCGCCCCCGGATAATCGGGAGTTGACTGTATATCGGCTCATCGCCGCTCTAGTTAATATAGACTTAAACCAACATCAGTTGTCTCGAATGTTATTTCAAAACACCAATGATTCTAGGCCTTTTCAAGTCTCTATAAATCGAGATTCAAAGTGTATTTAATCTGAAATGTGTTAGGCAAAACAACTTCACAATCAGAAATGCACTCAATTCTACTATATACTGGTAGGCTAACGCTAGGTTATTGGAAGAGAATCATCAAACCATGTATATATCTGAAGCTCATTTGCTGGAACATTTCCGTTTCTGTATTCCTGTGCATTGTTGTGTCTTCCATTACAGCAGAACACCCTAAGCAACAATGGACACGTCTGAAAAAAAAAATTTATTTAAGAAATGCAAATTAAAAGGAACAGGTTAAGTTACCTCTTAGAGAGTTACAAGTAAACTTAAAACAAACACTAATAAGGTAGTACATACATACATAAAGTCAGCCTAATAAGACCGAAGAAACGTTTAAAATTTGGAACGTTAAGTTTCAAATTACTTCAAATTACCTACTTTATTCAATTTCTCTTTTAAATAAAACTAGGGGCCTGTGCTGCTCCGCAACATTTAGCCTATGAAACTTAATAGACAATTTTATTTTTTATTTTAATAATACCTACACGATTGATACTTGTTTGTTGTACAGATGCCACTAGTTTCTTAACGTTAAAATTACTTAACCTTAAAAGAAACACATAAATTGAAAGAAGAGTATTCTATAGCATTGTGAAAATTATACGATTCTATGATGAATGATATTTGAGTTCTAATTTTCAAAGAGGCAGTTGTATACCTCCACTCTGAGATCTTATTGAAAATGCATCTCTCGGTCCACTACAGGCAGGGCCGGATTTACGAATTTGCCGCCCATGGGCCCAAAGCATTTCTGCCGCCCCACTCCCTCCCATAACTAACAAGACAATGTGTTAAACCCAGAATAATTCTTTGTACAGCCATATCCTCAAAAACAAATATAAACAAGGTTATTGCAACATACATAACCTAACTTCACTAGGCATAGAATGAAAATAAAGATAACTTAATATGAGAACTTCGAAGGTCAATGGGGCTTGGCCCTAACAACTATCACACGCCATCGCTGTATGATAGACATGAATATAGAATGACAGTCTTCTGCCACAAAAGCTCTAGTCGGCTGCATTATCTTATTGAGGGTATAGGCCTAATTAATTTCTTATGATTCTTTTTCATGATATTGTTTTTATTATTAGTCTATTTAATGGTCCAGCCAAATCATCATAAAACTATTATGATGAAAATAAGGGAAAATAAACGATTACCATATATTCAAAATTACAGTACATTTTTGCCACAAGATTGATGATAACAAGAGTTAAAAACCCAAAACTCCTCCATCTTGAATTTTTTTCTCTGTCGTACTATTTTACAAAAATAATATTGCCTTATAAATCATAAAACTACTTAAAAACTTTAACTAAAGCAATTAATTTATAAAGCAATTGAACATTAATCCTCAAACCCCGGTGGATTCATAAGCAGACAGCAAAATGAAATCACCGCGATCAAGACCAGCTGTAGGGCAAAAAACATATAATCCACATCCTATGATCAGAGTACAGGTGAACGAGACTATTGTTGTATAGTCTATGAAAAATGTACTTGAGACTAAATTATTAATTGTTAAGGGGTGCACACATGCTATCGAACATGTCCGTCGAGCTGTCGGACCCGACAAATCAGAACTTTTAAATCATAAATGTACTATATACTGGTACATATATAGAGAGTCGGGTCCGACAGCTCGACGTACATGTCGGATGGTCGGTCTAGTGGTGTGTTAAGGCCGATAAGCGGCTCATCTGGCTAGACCACCATTTCCATATAAATAGTGTGAAAAAGATATTGATCGGGAGTTATTAATCTAAATTTCTTTGTTGAATTGCTATTTATTGGTTTGCACTAATAGTTTATAAAAATAATGTGGGATTTAAAACCTGAAAGATTATTTGCACCATCAGTTTTCCACATAAAATTTAGATCAAATGAAACAATAGGGCCTAACTCAATAGGGAAAGAACCTCAAGAAATCTTAAAACATAATCAATAAGTGTTTATTACATAACTTATATATATCAATTAAAGAGTGTTAGTAAACTCACAGACGATTTTATATTTAATTTTATGGAAACCAAGCATGTATTAAATACAGGTTTGTCATAATTTTACAGACTTAAAACGGGACGTAGGCCTATAGGACCCCCCTTCACCCGGGCCGCTAATGCAGAAGAAAAATTATTTGTATACTTACATTTATACGGTTACAAATTGTAAATTCAAGACTAAAAATTTATCTAACTATATTGCTTTACGTAGCAGCTTTTATACTCCGCGTCCGAGACAGTATCATTGAAACATTTATCATTGAAATTGAAGGTCTCAACGTGGTCTCAACATAGTATGCTTTTTTCCAATACGTTCAAAAATTCGTCCCAAGAAATCTCCAAACATTTCATCACTCATCATAATAAAGTATTTGCAATCGTTAGGTTCCCTAATTGAAAGTTCGTTGATAAGACCTATGTGGTTGAAATAAGACCTATGTGGCCCCATTCACCCGGGCCGCTAATGCAGAAGAAAAATTATTTGTATACTTACATTTATACGGTTACAAATTGTAAATTCAGACTAAAAACGTATCTAACTATATTAGGTACTCGTATTTACATAGGAGCTTTTGTACTCCGCGCCCGAGACAGTATTATTGAAACATTTATCATTGAAATTGAAGGTCTCAACTCAACCTGGTCTCAACATAGTATGCTTTCTTCCAATACGTTCAGAAATTTGTCCCAAGAAATCTTCAAAAATTTCACCACTCATCATAATAAAGTTTTTGCAATCGTTAGGTTCCCTAATTGAAAGTTCGTTGATATGACCTACATGGCTGAAATTGTCTCTTTCTAAAAACTAACGTTTTGACCAAAAGCGTCGATTTTTTTCTTTTTTTTGCCAGTTAAAATAAAAGTGCCACCAAGAATAGAAACATTTCTCTCAAAATCCATTTTTGCAACTGACATGCTCGACCGCAAAGCATCCAACCTGACATGTCCGCCGAGCTGTTGGGTCCGATGTCGAGGAACCGACAGCTCGACAGACATGTTCGATAGCGTGTGGACCCCTTTAGTGAGAAATTACTATACACTTTTAGTAATTAGTAAAGCTACGGTAGTTGCATTATAAACCAAAGTTCAATTTAATTGAAAACAATATGGTGTTAGGTCCTCACTGGCATTTTGTTATATAGTGGAGTTAGAAAAATTCATGATGAAAATTAGCAGCTTTTGGTGAGGGGTTTAGAGACATAACGTTTCAAATCACAAGCAGGCTAAAACGTTATATTAAAAATAGAATGTGGGATTAAATGGGATAGTTAGCTCGACTACCGGGATTTTGGTTTTGGCCGAGTGGATACAATGGAAGCGGCAAAGACGCCCAGCCTAAAAATGAAAAGATAATCTATTGAGTCGTGGCTTGCGCCCTCAAGTGAATGTACATTGGATGCCGCTCTCCTTTCTTCATGACGCTAACACTACGTAGAGTAGAATCTGATATGAAATTATCTATGTTTAAAAAGTTCATTGAGGTCTTATTCAGTGTAAAAATTTGATTGGTTCTGCATAAACTCCTCTTGATATTTTAGCATATTTTTAATTAGTGTCCAAAATCTGCCACCCACGAAAATTTGCCGCCCTGGGCCCGGGCCCATGCCTAAATCTGGCCCTGACTACAGGTACTCAGCCCACTTTACGTCAGCAGTTGGGTTGAGTATGTTATTGCTAAAAAGTGTCAAAAGTATGCACAGTTAAAATACCCACTGAGCACAAGATTTCCCAGGATATCTCAAACGAGTCCCAAATATCCTATTCAGATCCCGGGATATGGAGGATATTCTAGGACATTCTAAGCATATCCCAAAAGGACTTTAATATAAATACAAACTTTTTACGTAAATAGGACTAAAATTAAACAAATTCAAACAAAACAGGTTTAAAATGAATTTGTTTTACTTTTTTGGCTATAAGACACCCGTCAAACTAATTTTCAAAGGATATTCCAGAGATATCCCAAGGATGTGTCAGGCCTGCGTAAACGGCCATATTCCAAGGATATCCCTAGGATATGTGCGTTTTTTTCAATTTAGTTCAAACATTCAAAATAGGGGTTTTGATAAAAGTCTAAGATCATCAAGTCATTCAACCATTTTTCTTTGAGGCCTCTTTTCGAAAACTTCTGAAAAGAGCTCCTGGGGAAGTCCCTGGAATATGTCCGTAAGCATAGTTTTAATTAAATTCTATAAAATCGTTCACATCCTTAGGATATTCTCAGGATTTCCCAAGTAAATATCTGTTGACACAGTGTAAATTATTGAAATACTAAATAAACTTGTATCATATAGGTCCAGAAAAATTAATTAAACAATCTAATAACATTAGATAATAACATTGTTTACAAGCCAAATAGATTTGTTTGAATTCAAACATTATAGTTGGAAGGATCTACAAAGAACATCCATAGGAAGTGTCAGTGATTAAAGCTATAATGCAAAATAGTGTATAGGTCATTCACTATAAACTAAAGTTTTAATAAATAATTTTCTTTAATGAAAACCTCTGAAAATAACTCTTAGTAAAAAGTATGGGAAATTTTCATAAGCAATGCCATGGCTGCCTCTTTTCATGACAGGAGTTCCAGATGGGTCTTGAAGGATATCTCTTAAAAATATTCAATGTCCTGGGGATATCGTGAAAGGATATCCCAAAATGTATGATTTGCAATATCCCTAGAATATCCTTGGAATGACTTAGAAAATATTGGGGATATTTGGGTTTACGATATCTCGATTTACCATTACACACCATAACGTACACAGGATAGTTATCTATTTTACATCAAATACACTTTCAAAAGGTCAAACTACATCAAATAAAATGTAGTGATTTTACTCAAATTAAAATATATCAAGTATAATTAATAATCTTTTTGTGTTAAAATATACAATCCAAATTACATATAACAGTTCACATTCAAAAGGTTTTGCTATTTTATTTCAAAATTTTTAAATATGTGAAAATAGTCAATTTGTAAAGTTCCTTCAAATTTAGGCTAACTTTTTTACTTTGACTCGCAAAACTTCCAAGTGCACCAATGAAGGTAGAGTTTCAATACTTAATAGTAAATGAGAACACTTCAGAGCACAGGTCAGTTGGCTCAATAGGTTAGAGCGTCAGGTCATTGAGTGTGAGATCACAGGTTCAAATCCTGGCATGGGCTTATACTTTTTGCTCCAAATTATTTTCATTTTTGTAATTTGTTCGTTAGCAGAAATGCATTTATTTATAAACTTTGATGAAAATAGTTACAATTTACAAGTTTTAGACCAGTTTTTAACGACATCCCATAGGGATATTTGAATATCCTAAGGATATCCCGAAAGGATATCCCAAAACGCGGGATATGCGCGGACATTCAATATCCCCAGGAGATCCCTGGGATGACTTTTTGAGAATATTGGGGATATTAAGGATTTCCCCGGGATATTCCAATATCCCATAAGGATATGTTTAGGAACTCCTGGGGATGTACTTGTGCTGTGTGGGTAATACATAAATCACTTGGCAAATTAATTGTGACTATATATGGAGCGACGAACAATGCTCCCGTCAACGATCTATTCTATTTACAGCTGTTCAGATGGCCGAAATTATGTTGCATTGTTGTATAGAGTGACTTGTTTTAATTAGGGAAAATATTTCAGGCAAAGTGAAAAATAAAATACCTAACCTTTAACCCTAGAACGGCCAAACGACTTTTACAGTCGTTTGGTTACGGTAAGATGGTGGCCAAACAACTTTTAAAGTCGTTTGCTACAACCTTTTTTTCAAACCAATATTTTTTAATATTACAAAGCAGTAATCACATTAAAAGTTATACCATTGTAAAGATAATTGGATAAGCTACAATTTTCATATATAACATACTCATTTGTGTCGATAATGACGATGGGAATACCAAATAAACATTACACATTTTTTAACTTCGCGCTCGGCGGCATTGCCAATCAAGAAACGAAGGCAAAAATAGCCAATTTTGAAATTCTGTGGAAGTTTCACTTTTCATGCTAGAGAATAGCGGTTGGCAGCACCGAATTTATTGATTCTTTCTGTATATTTTGTCTGTTGAATGATTGAGTCAAGCGCCAATAGTTTATCAGCTGTGATTTGTTTACAAAACCTCTGCAAACAAACATAGTAAGATTTTTCTGTAGGGCCAAAAAGCTTTTTTAGTCGTTTGGAAAAATTTATTTTACTCGGCTTGTATTTTGATCTGCAAAATGAAATAAATATGAAAATAAAGAGGAAGAAATCCTTTATCGAACCAAGCATTATTGAGAACCTAGCGTACCGATATTTTGGTTTTTGCAGTTGGTCAAACTGATGGAATTTCCTCAAGTCTGTCCCCTCGGTCGGAACACCTGTTGTGCCAAGTTGTGTGTCTCCGTGTCTCGGATGTTTTGTTTTGTGCTGTGCTCTGCAGCTGTGTTTGTTTACTTAATTTTTTTAATTGGTTTTATTCTTATTGAGTATAGGAGACATGTTTTTATAATTATTATTTTAATTTTTATAAAATTGTCTTTTGTTGGATAGGCTCAATAAAATTTTGTATAAAGTATCGTCTTATTAGTACTATGGTTACCTGCCATAAAAATGTTATTATTATTGAATGTTTTATTTTGTTCTCATTTGATAAGAAAAAAAGCTAAAGTAATCTATCAAATCAAGAAGGTATAAGTCCTTTGATAAAAATCTTGTTTATGGTATGAAAGCACAACATAGCGCTAAATAAAAAACTTGCTCTCTTTTTACGTTTTATCACTTCAAGAACTTATAAGCTATTTTCCACCTAATAAACTATACATTTTCTGTTTCTGTATAAAATTTCAAACAATTTGTATATCTTGGAATTTTTATACAGCCAACATTTTGTTTCATACAAGCTTTTGAAGTTGTATATTTTTTGGCGATTTTCAGTAGGTAAGAAATGTTTTTATTTTTTGAACTGAAATATTATATATTTTGTTTACTGAAACAAGTAAATTTTCATATGGTTTTGTTACTTAATTACTACTCTAACATAATAGACGTGTTTATTTTATATTATTGGCCTTTTCTATATGTAGGCCTAAAACAATTATAAGTATGCGAAAAATAAAAAAATTGGAATATTTTACATTTGACCTAATAACTCAATAAGTTTTTTGGTAGTGTCTAATATTTTTATGTTTTTATGTAGGGAAATAAATTTAGAATATCTTGTATATATTGAATTTTGGAATAATTTCGTTTACATATTTTTTATAAAGGTATTACTTTTGAAATTTAGTTTTTGAAATTTTTTTTTTCTTGTTTTTATTTGCGCTAACCATATTTTTTTTTACAAAATATAAGTTTTGTTTATATATTGAGATTCTGTAGAATATCCCGAATCCAATGGTATATAATACAATATATTTTGGTAAAGAAAAATGTATTTCATAATAGTTAAGATAAAATGCTGCACAAAGGGCCAAAACTGCCTGGCCCTACAGAAACACTCTATATGGCCGTTCTAGGGTTAATTTACGTTGTTTCCCTTTTTTTCACAATATACCTGCTTTTAACCTCTGTTACTTAAAAATGGTTGCATAGCACAGTGATAGGCCTAGGCCTACCTATTTTATTTTAAGTTACTGTACTTGGAAATAACTTTGGCCTAAGTTACTATGTTTGATTGAAATAGGCTAAGCTATTAATCCTATTAAATTAAACAATCAATGGTAGCCATATCAACAATGAAATATTATTCCTCATGAAGTTCGTAAATATTTCAACAATTTTTCATTGTAAAAACGAGTAAAACCAGTTAAATTGTGAAATTTATTATTGAGGATTAAAACTCACTCTCTGCCATTTTACAGGTGAAGCACCCGCTTTAGGGTTAATGAGGCTTACACCATAGGCCTTATAGCCAACTAAATACAGTACACTCTCGTTCATCGGACTCGGCGACATCGGAACTCCGCTTCATCGGAACTGAAAATTTGGATGTTATTAATTTTTTTTCTTAAGAAATAAATAATTTTTCCGTTTTAGCGCCTTCAATTTCCATTCGTTCTATCCGCACAACAGTGAAGTATTACATTTTGCATCAAACGTTATCAGGCGTTTTCCATAATCTGTACCCATCGATGTGATTTACGAGGCCGTGGAGTATTCGCACAAAAATAGAAAGAGGAAGCGGGCAGGAAGTGAACATCCCCTTCAACCACTTCCCAAACTGTCATTCAGTCTGTCTTGCGTTGCGACTGCACCTGTGTTACGTGGACTTTGACTGCTGGAATATGAGTGGAATATGAATATGAATATAAAGATTTTGGATCTTTATTTCCTGCCTTGTTTTTATTCCTATAGGTTCATTGTTACCATGTTCAAAGTTTGAGTGCCTTATTTTCATAAAATCTCTTGTGTTATCTTAAAAACAAAGAGTGAATACAATCACGATAGGTCACCGTACGGGCGGAAATGATGACTCACATCGGACTCTGCTTCATCGGAATTTTTTGACATCGGAAACGGACGTCCGCCACATTAGTTCCGATGAACGAGAGTCTACTGTAAATGATGTAAAATTTTAACTACGTCAAGATCCATTGAAAGAGATTTTATTTCAATTAATTTTAATTTGGTAATTTATAGGCTAGCCCAAGTTTCAACGCCCATGGCATTTAGAAGTTAGCTAATGTGTTGATGGGGAACGGTCCAAACCCCAATTTTGTTACTACCTAATGTCTACCTTTGGTGAAAGAGAACAGGCTAACACGCCAATGACAAATGGCAACTGGGTCCAGAATCGAACCTTTAAAAACCTAACTAACTGATCGAACTGGCAACCTTAGAGTAAAAACCAAGCACTAGGCCTAGCTACACAGTAGCGGTGTATGTCGAGCGGTTACACACTCAGCTACTCAGTCAGCCTATGACACAAACTTTGTATATTAAAATTAATTGAAGCCTAGACCAATTAGGCACTATACAACACAGGTCTAACACTATTTACCTTTTCTCTATCTACTGGTTTTTCTGGTTCCATAAATCTTTCCTCAACTCTCACCATCGATTCCAGTGTTGATGCCATAGTTGAGTATTTACTCTGATAATACTGTACTTTGATATAGTTTTATTTTAAAAATGTCAAAATCAATTAATATTGAAATATGCCTACTTATTAACTTGCTTAGAGATAAATCTCAAGTTTTTCAGGTTTAGGTTACAAAGGTTAGTTAGTTGGTTTTTTCGTCTAGTCTAGTTGATCGATCCTGCTGAGGTTGGCTTTAGTGTTTTACCATGCAACCACAAGGTTCAATATTATTATATTTTCTTCGTGGTTGCTTCTTAATTGTTGGTAAGTACTGTAGAATAGAGTACATTTGTTTATATTCAATTTGGCGAGGACTATTGTAAGCCGTATATTGTATATGTAATGTTTATTTAGCATTAGATAAAGAAAACTAGGATGGGGTTGACTTATAAGGAGGTTCTGAGGTATTCTTCACTGCTAGGGGTCTATCTAGCAGACTTCATAATCCCGAAAATTGACTCGACCTAGGATAGAAGAAACCGGATACCCCACCAGGATCACAAACATGTTTTGTGTTGAATGAGTTTTCCTATTCATGCAAGGAATTTACTTATGTTAGTTTAAGTTTGGTTTGGAATTTATTGGTTGTACCATTGAATATACATCTAAACATCCTTTAGGAATATACATCTAAACAACATTTAGGTATCCTTAGTCAATGGTTGTACTTTTCCTTGTTCACTAACTAGCTGGTTTGGTTTTAAAACCATGCAAGCAGAATGATCACTCTGTCTTTCCTGCTCTTACTTGATTTACTTACAGCATTGACCATAAAATTCCATATAAAGTTATAGCCAATTTTTATAGTTGCACATTTGGATTTCTTATACCTTGTTTTATTACTTGTATTTTTAAGGCAGAGTCCTTTTTAAGGGAGGATTGGGCGATGTGACACAAACTCTCTAATAGTCTAGTCAAATTATGGTTCAACCCAGAAGTAATTAATTGCAAACTAATATATTTTGACCGATTTATGTAAAATTACCTGAGAAAAACGATGATGAAAAGTCTACCACTCTCCGACGCTGCGTTTGGCCATTGACTTTACATACTAAATTCACTTTAGTACGTAAATTCAATGGTTTGGCTGCTATAGCCGATTTATCAAAATGGCGGAGTAGTGGGGAATGGGGGCTTTTGGAACAGTTCAAGGTCACCTGAGGGATGACGTCATTGATGACGTCATCGAGGTCAATGACCTCATTGATGACGTCATCGATTGCGTCATCGATGACGTCATCACCAATGACGTCACATCCATGACGTCACACCAATGACGTCACAGAAATGACGTGCTAATGACGTCATCACCCCTTACGTCACCAAGATGACGTCATTGATGTCACAAAAGGTCAAGGTCAAGCTGAAACCTAAAATTTTTCGGCACTTTTGCTGTTTCTCGCACTACGCTCCGAGTTTTAGTCACAGTTACCATGACCTTGACGACTTGGAGCGAATTTGCGATGAGAAACAGCAAAAGTTCCGAGGAAATTTGAAGTTTGCAACGTTACTCTGCCTAAACCGTCATGTGACACCGCTCGGGTGACCTCGAACTGGCCCAGAAGCCCCCATTCGACCATTACTGCAACCGCGATGCGCACCCTACGACAGACACCGAGCGACTGACTGTCCGGCCCCGCGCACTCTAGGTATATGGGAAGTGGTGGGGGAAATTGCGATGACCTTGGGAAACTTGAAAATGTCAAGCCGGGTAGCACCGCTTTGGTGCTACCTTAAATTTACACGTTAAAGTGTGATGACCTTGAGGTTGACTGTAAACCGGGGACTTAGGATTGTCTTTAACAGCATGATGTTTTTCCAGAGTTTAAGTGTGGTGACCTTGAACTGGTTAAAATCAAAACTGCACAACACGGATGTGCTCCCTACGACAGCCGCCGAGCGACTGACCTCCGGGCCCTGCGTACTCTAGATATATGGGGAAGTGGTGGGGGAAATCTCAAGGTCATTCAAACGGAGTTTTAAAAAATTCAAAGACTACTCTTGTGAGTCTATAGCGATTTCATTGATAGTGAGTGCTTCGGTATGCCAACTTGATCTGTACTGACACGCTCCTAAATAATGTTTGCAAAAACCTGCAAAATGATTGTTGCACAATTTGCAGCCAGTTAGCTGTTTTAGATTAAATTCAATGCAACGTTCAGGGCAACAAGTGTACTTATGCCCTCTCATCTGGTACACATGGAATGTTTTCAACTCCGGTTTTGGCTTCTTCCAAGACTTGCACTTACACATGCACTGACCAAAAGCTTCACATTTTCTACACGCCAGGCCATCCACCACATCAATGTTATTCGGCCATGAAAAACATTTCTGTTCGCAACAGTAGTTGAGTTGACTCTCCATGTTGCTGTGGTTGAAGGTGCGCAATGAAATGATGCTGTAGTCAGTGAGAGTGTACCTTAAATAAACTTAGTGGAGGGGGAAAGGTCAAGGTCATTCAAACGGAGTTTTAAAAAAGATGACTAGTCGTCCCCCTCCTCCTCGTCCGTCGTACTTGGAGAGATGTCAGACGAAGAGCCCCGCGCAGGTGCTCCCCAGATGAAATGTATGTCTATTTGAAAGCGCAGGCCGGGATCTTGTACCATCAACTCCTTTAATCTATTACATACCAATTCCACTTTGTACACATTGTTAATAATCAACACCCAAGGCTTTGGCTGAACATAACGTGTAGTTGAGTCAGCCTCGCAGACAGTTACATCTTCCGGTGATATTGGAGTGTATAAATGTGTAAAATCTCGTTGCTGAGGCTGGCTTGAAGTTGAAGGTTCTGTGCCGACCCTGGTTGCATCAAAATTCAAATCCATTCTACATTCAAGAGGTCCAGGGTTCCCGTTGAATACATAGAGTAATTTTTGATACAAGACTTCCACTTCTGTCGCATCTTGTAAATAAACAGTCCACCGCAAGGGAAATGCTTCGTCCGTAGTGGAGTCAACTTGAGAAAGAGTCCTGTCCGCCATGGTAGCTAAGCAAGGATTGAGGTGAGCTGCAGTCAGTTGTAACATTATCGAAAAGTAGAGGGGGAAATTTCAAAGTCATTCAAATTGGGTTTTAAAAAAAAAGGAAGGAGTGGAGGGGGAAAGTTTAAGGTCATCCAAATTGAGTTTTAAAAAAAGGAAAGAAGGTCACTCCCCATCAGCCTTGTCGTTGTCTCCTACATCTTCATCCGCATAAGATTCACTGTATGGGTATATCGGTGACATTGGTGAGTATTGCGGTAAGTGCTGACCGTTGTTGTCCTCCTGCCGCAATGTAACTTGCGACCAATCATAGTTGAAATTCATTTGTATTATGATCCCAGGGTTGTCCCGTAGTATTTCTTTCATCCGTTCGCAAATCGTTTCCAAATAGTGAACACTGTCGATGGATAGTGTCCAAAACTGTACTCGTTCCAACATCAGTAGTGGAGTCAGCTTGGCTGATGGTGTTGTCCGCCATGGTTGCTTGTTGAACAAGGAATGACGGGTGATGTGATGCTCATGCAGGAACATGGTGAAGTGGTGGGGGGCGTGGTGGAGTAGTGGGGAAGTTTCAAGGTCATCCAAACGGAGTTTTAAAAAAAAGAAAACCTACAAAGTAACATTGAAACTTTCCAACTGATGGTGGCGGGCGTTTTCTTCTGCAACCTTGCCGACACATGTGACTATGCCATACAGTATGAAAAGTACAACCATAATAAGGCCGAACAATAAAAGATAGCCGTTGACTATCATGATATTTTCTGAGTGGATCTGCTTTCTTCTTATCGCCCTCTCCTGCATCCTCTTCTCCAACTCGTGGACGAAGTCACAGCATGCGTGAGGACATCTTTCATCTGTTGGTAGGTTTGCCATTGTTGATGTTGTCGGTTTGGCTGTTGAAGATGGAATGAGGTTTCCAATTGTGATGTGCCATGTACACCAATAGTCAAGTGGTGGGGGTAGCGAAGCAGTGGAGGGGGAAGTTTCAAGGTCATTCAAACTGTGTTTTAAAAAACCTATCTTGTTACTGAGCTCATATGTCAGTAACAAGATAGGTGTTTTGCTCTCTTTTACTTCTTTAATATAATGAAAAAATTAACATATTCTACAATGGTTAGAACAAGAAATACAACTGCTAGTCAGCTGAAGTAATCCAAGTTGTCCGGCTCGGTTTTCATGGACGTCGGTGAGGAAGCTGTCGAGGAGTGTCCAGGCTCTTCCTTTGGCTGCCGGGTGTTCCGTATATTGCAAGCGTAGACTTGCACATTTATACGGTAGCCTCTTGCCACCATTAGCTGCAACTCCTTGTACAAATCGTTCAGCTCCTGTTGCGTCTTGATAGTCACCTCCTCATAGCTGGCACAGCTTACGTTCAGAGACATCCTGATGTTGCTAGGTTGGCTGCTGGATTAGAAATGAAGCCGAGGCACAGCGCTTGGAGGTATATGAAAAAGTGGTGGGGGTGTTTGCATTCAAACAGGTTTGACTTGTAGCGTGATGGTGGGGGTAACTGTGAAATGCAAAGGTCAAAGGTCAAGGTCACCCGCGAAGTTTAAAAAAAATGCAACATATCAATATGTGACAAACTTCACATATTGATATGTTGCATTTTTTTTTGTCTTTTGTATTTTTTTGTTTTTTTATGGTTTATTTATTTATAAAACATTACAATAACATATGTACAACAGTAAAACTTAAATCTAACACTGCTGCTTGTCGGCGATGTGGATGGTCAACTCGGTGGAATTGCTACCCGTGCAACCGTGGGAAACCAGGTAGAGACAGCCGGGTTGGATGGAGCGCAGATCCTCGTTCTGGAGGAGATGGACGAACCGTTTCGGCAGGTAGACTTGGAACTTGGGCTCATCCCCCGGAGTGAACGGTGCCTCGCTAAGACTGCAGCAGATGGCCTCTCAACTGTAGTCTCCATCTTCTTCATGGCGTGGATAATGTAGTGCTTCTCGTCTTTAAGTTCGGAACACTTCTTGACGGGTAGTATGGTAGATTTGGAGTGAGCATTAAACTGCTCAACCAAAGTTTGCAGGAACTGGTGAGATGCCATGGTCGAGATATAGATCGTCTTCTTCGTCTTCTTGCTGGGAGATGTTGTCGTCTCGGAATCTCGAGTAATACTCATGCCAGGTCCCGGTCTGCTCCTCACTTATATAACCCCCGTTACCCCCACCACTCCCCATTTCCCCACTTTGAAGGTAAGATGCGAGTTTATAGGCGTTTTTTAAAGCGCAATGTCTATCTTTTTCATGTTCTGGACTTTTAGTACAAATACAAACATTTTCCATCGTATACTTGTAATTTTTATCCAATTCCACATCATTAACCGGAACATGAGTAAATCCTTCGATCCATCTTTTCTTTTCCAGCCCCTTTGTGTAAATATTGGTAAACTTGTCTGAAAAGTGATGCATAATGTGATACAAGTCCGTGTAACTTGTAAAACCATCATACCAATCAATATGATGGAAATGTTTTGAAATCCATCTGTTGGTGGTAGCGGCTTTACTAGTTAAAGGTGAATAAGAACATGGTGGTTTAAATAAAAACGAATAAGGAACACTTGTATTCATGTCCAAAAACACAAGTTCTTTTATAATGAATCTATCATCATTACCACGAAACGCTTGAAACTCAATAATACCAGGCTTGGACTTTACTTGTTCTTCTTCTTCTCCCTTGTCCATTTTGAAGGTCACACGTCTGCTCATTATGAAGTCAGGAGGTCAACTGATTTCCACACCACGGTAGGTACTGCTTTTATACCAGGCCGTACAGTTGTTGGCGCGTTGGTGTATATTTAACGTGGGCACCGTCCCCAATAGGCCTAACCCCATAAAATGTTGGTTATTGTTTTAGAAACTAACCATTGTCATTTAAGTTTCCATCTTTATATTTTCCTTGTTTTCGTTTTCATCACTAACACTTGATTCTTCTCCTCCATCTTCCTCTTCTTCCTGTTTTACTGATTTCTTATGTAGTTGAGCGTACTTTTCCAATTGTCTCCACATTTGTACTTCATGAGGAACCCTATTGAATATAGAAGTATCCACAGGCCCATACAATATAGGTGCGTCCGGTTGTTTGTCCAAAGTGTCTTCCAGATAATCTTTAATAATTGAACTTGAAAACACCAGTTGTCTCAAGTATCTTGTTATTGGTTCAGTTGCACAAGTTAGAATAAAAAACTCTTCTCGATTAAGTTGAATCTTGTTATCATGTCTTGTTGTGTCTCTAAACCACAACTGATGATCACCACGATGTTTAACAATATCGATTTCCACATTTGAATCCAAAAGGCCTACTCTTGTCTTTCTTCCAAACATGTTACTACTTAAATAGCATTCTAGCAGATGCAAGTGTTTCATAAACGATTCCCAAGCAGTGTCCGTAAACAAAATCATTTTGGGTCCATGAGTTAAAATTACAGTAGGTGAATAATCCGTCGATTTCATAACACCGATTAAAACACTTTTGTCCAAACTTGATGAAATTGGATAAAATATTCGCAAGAATACCTCACTCAATATGTTAGGAGAAATATTATCTTCAATATCCCTTTTCCTCTTTTGTACATTCTTTCTTCTTTTACCTTTTTCCTCAACATTATTACTAGCGTGTAGTTGTCTGCAAGGGTTGTGTTCATCTCCTTCCGGTTGACCTTGAAGATCTAAAAAGTCGGATATCTCCTTCTCAATATCTACTACATTTTCTGGTGTACCACTAGGAGAAGCCATATTGAATACGATGCTACCTATACAACAACAGGCAACAAACTGATGAGGAGCGACCTGAACGCTCTGCTTTTATACTCGCGGAATTTATTGGAATGTAACAAAACCGGTTTTTTTACAATACATTTTTAACAATTCCAGTTAAAGGTGTGTATGTTACGATTTTATCATGTAGAATTAAACAGTATGCAGTTGTATTAGCCGGTATAGCCGCGTTGAATTCCATTTCTATTTTTATATCCACACTTGACGATTTTACCGATTCATTTTGTTTAGAACAATCGATTACAACTATAGGGTAACCATCTAAGTATTTTTCTGCTGATAGTAAAGGTGCATTTGTTTTACCGTAATATGAACTTTGGAATCTTGCATACATATCGTACAATATGCTGTACTTTTTATTAGCGAATGACACATTTAAATTATCGTATGGAAAAAATTGTGAATTTAAATAAACTTTAATATTTTTTAAGTTGCAATGATCAAATTGACCTGCATGTTTGGTGATGGTGTCTCTTCTGCCTGTTTGTAAACCAAATATAATATACCTGGCACGTTCCACATAATTGGATGTTTTAACAGTCCAAGTGTGGCGATCCGTAGCTGGCAAACTGGGATGTTCATGAAATTCCCAACTTCTAAAAGGAATTACAATATCACGATCAGCCTTTAACTTTCTTAATAGTAGCATTCTATGCTCGTCAGCTAATTTAACATGTGGAACTCTCCATACAATTTTCTCTAATGTTAATTTCCATTCTAAAGTTGCATCTGTTGCACCGTCTGGAGCTTTAATAATGTCTTTATCGTTTGAAGATCTCAACAAAACTAATTCTTGTTTAACATTTAATATAATTTTTCTATAATCTTCAGCAAAACCAAGCAACAAACGTAACGGAATATGAAAATCAAAATTTCCATTTGTATCTGGAGTGATTGTGTCTTTTGCAGGTAAAACCCATCCTGCAGGTTGTATTAAATTGGTTTCATTAGGTGATATAGATGTTAATCCCTTTAAAGTTGTTGCAATACCTACTTTTTTAGTGGAATCAACTGTTACACCTGATATTTCATATCTAATTTCATCAAACAGGAAAGCCATAGGATTATTTATAAATGGAACTGTTGTACCAGTAGTAGTACCATCCTTTTTAGTAACTTTTCCTTCAATATACAAGTAACTTTCACATGGTAGTGTGTAAATGTCTTGATTTTGTATGGGAATACGAATTTCATCGTTATTGTTTAATTTTGATGAAGTGTAAGGGTTGTGGGTGTGATATTCTTTTTCCCATAGGGTTTCATCGAATGTCGGACCCTGCGCTATATCCAGTATATCCATAATCGGTTAATTTTAATCCAATTCTCTCTAAGAAACGAATGTTCTCGCGTGTTAACTCCTCCACAGCTGAAGAGCTACTAATGCGGTTTCCCGTAGGTTGTTCGCTTTTAAATGTTAAACCCATGGTTTTGTATTAAAGTGTCGATTTTAAATGTAGTCTAACCGTAATAGGCTCTTCTCGGAAATCTATCAAGTTACCGTCTTGATCCAATACGTTCAACACGATGTCTGAAATGAAAGTGGTGTTCAACGGTAGATATACCAGGTGAGATATTTCACAGGATTTTAACTATTATTTTATTATTTTTTTTTTTACTATTTTACTTCAGGGTAGGTTCTTTGCCACGGCACTAAAATTATCCTATGAAATAAAAAGATTTTAATACAATTAACAACGTTTAGTTTATTTAAAATAAAACTTTAAAGTTAACAAATCAATAAAATAAAACAAAGCAAAACAAACAGGTGATGGTATGAAATGGATGAAATGATAAAATAAAATTCAAATTATCGAGATTTAATTTCGTGCGTAGACTAGGCGGAGCCGAAAAACTAGTAGCGAAATAGCTAAAAGCCAATTATCGCTCTATGTAGTCAGCTAGAGCCGAATCTACTTATAAAAGTGGAGTAGAAGACCAGCGTTAGCCGAGAACCCTTACCTTTCGGTTCGGAGAGCCAGCTGTTGCCGAGTTCTTCACCTCTGATTATGCATTTAAAATGTGCCGGGTTAACTAATTTCTACGTACCGTACAGAAAACGCTTGCTGATTTGGCGTTTCTAAAAGTCTGTCTTTAAGCAACCACGTGTTTTTTAAAAGTAAATTTAATCAGGTGTCAATATATTTGTTTATATTTTAGTTTTTTCAAAACAAAATGTTTGAATAGGTTGGAATTTCGTACTTCGAATTTAATAAATGATTGTAACTTATTTGTTTAGTAATTATTCGTTTTGATAGAATTTTTTTTAGTGATTATAAACGTGAAAGTAAGTTATAAGTGAATTTTTATTACGAAGATATAGAAGTGAAATTTAATTTTTTAAGTGAATTTATTGTGACGATTGGCTCGTATCGTCGCAATTGTCCCCTCAAAATTTTGATTTCGAAAGTTATGCGAGAAAACAAAATTTTTATGAATGATGAATGATGATGAAAAATTAAGATGGATGAATAACAAATAATGAATAACCTAAAAAATATACAAAACAATTATTCATGTCTTCCTCTTAGTTCTTCTCTCTTGAATTATTATGATATTACATCGAGAAGTAAGTCCTCTTCGTCGACATTGATGGATAAAACGTCTTCATTTTTTGTTGGGGATTGCAGTGGAGAAATCAATTTTGGATGTTTCATTTTTCTTAAGATGTATTCTGAATAGGTGATTTTCCTTTTTGGTTTTGTTTTGGTCTCTAAGTTTGCTTCTTCGGGCTTTGGTTTTTCTTTAGGTATATTCTCTTTAAAGTCGAATAAAGATGAATACCATTTCTCTTCTTCTTCCACCATTCTTTTAATGTTTTGCCTCTCCCGTTGTTCAAGTAACTTTAGTTTATTTTTTTCTTCATTTGCAAACATAGACGCTTTTGTTCCTTCAGGCTTCAACATTTTTTTAATAATTTCCAATCGGGGATCTTCAGGGGTAAGTTTTTCAATCCATTTTTTAAATGCTTTATTCTTTTTCTTCCCTCCTTTCTTTGGTATGTAGATTGGTCGGTTTGTAACTGTTGCCATCCTGCAAAACCAAATAAGTTAACTTTTTAGTTTTAAAGGTTTTCTGTTAAAAACTTTTTTAATGACTGAACATGGTACGGGTCCTTTTATTTTATTGAGTTTTAAATCAATTAACATATAAGTTGAATTTCCAATTCTTTTATGAATTCTGTAAGGTCCCTCATATATTTGGCAAAGTCCCTTAGTTTCACCAATCAGATTGTTCAAGTTTGGAGCACTTCGTAAAAGTACTAAGTCTCCTTCGTTAAATTCGGTTATTTTGTTTTTGATATTAAGTTTTTTAGCTCTTTCATTTTGACTTTTCTTTATTCTTTGTTTAGCTAATTCTATCTTTACAATGTGGGAGTCTTTAGTGTTATTAAAAAATGGTAGAATATGATGCCAAAATCTAAGATTCCTTTTATTTAAATGTAACTCATTTGGGGTAAGTTTAGTAGTGCTGTTATATGTTTCATTTAAAAACTCATTGATAATGTTAACATAATCGGGCCACGATTTTTGATTATTAAAGCAATATGTCCTAAGACACCGTTTAACTTCTTTAATGGTTCTTTCTGCTAAGTTTGGTTGTGGGTGCCTAATTGGGGAAAATATTGGACTTATGTTTTCAGTGGTAAGTTTGGTAAGCCACATTTTACTTCTGAATTGAGTTCCATTATCACTATGTATTTTCATTGGTTTGCCATAGTTTGGAATATAGTCAAGAAATATTTTGTTTATCACTGATTTAGTTGTTGCTCTTACCAAAGGATATAGTTTAACAAATTTTGAGAAAATATCTATAACGATTAGAATATACTTTAAACCGTATTTTCCTTTAGGTAAAGGTCCAAGAAAATCTATGGCGATAATTTCGTTTTTATTTGAGACGTTTACTCCGCTTGTTAATCCATATGTCGTATAGTTAGAGGTTTTACATTTTTGACATATTTCACACTTAGAGATGGTAGATCGAATCCTACGGGACATGTTTCTGAAAATAAAAGATTCACTTAGTAGTTGCAAACATTTTAATAACCCACAGTGGAGATAGTAAAAATGACAACTCCATATTAATTGTGTTACCATACTTTCAGGGATTACTATCCTCCAATTAGGATTTAATTTGGTATTCTGTACCAATATACCATCCTGTATATTGTAATAAGTCATAGGTTTATCTAAGTTTTCTCCTTCGATTTCTCTTTGTTTTCGTTCTAAGATGTTATTAATTTCTGAATCAGATGTTTGAATTTCCTTTATATTTTTTAACTGCCTTAACAACTCTTCATTAGGTTCTCTTTTAATTATAGCAACTGTAGGTTGATAGGCATTACCTTCTATTTCAGAGTGGCATCTCCTACTTAAACTATCCGCGACTACATTTTCTTTACCAGAACATCCTTCAATTGAATATTGATATTCTTGAAGAGCGAGAACCCACCTGGTTAGTCGAGAGTTTAATAACCTACACGTCTTTATGAAAGTCAGCGCCTTATGATCGGTGATAATTTTAATTTTGCATCCAAGTATTATTTGCCTAACCTTTTGAAGACAGTATAAGATGGCCAAAAATTCCTTTTCTGTAGTAAATAGATTAAGTTCGTGTCCCCTCAGAACTCTACTACTCATGAATGCTATTGCTCCTTTATTGCCATCTTCCTTGATTTGATATAGGTGACCGCCAATGGCTTTATCACTAGCATCGCATTGTAATATAAATTCCCGATTCGGATCTGGGTGATGTAGTACATTAGTTTTAAGAAATAGGTTTTTTGCATTATCAAAAGCTTGTTTTTCCTTTTCAGTCCATATAAATTTTTGTTTTTGAGAGGTCAACTTTAATAGTGGTTGTATCGTGTCTGAATATTTTTCCACGAATCTGTTATAATAATTTAACGTCCCTAGAAATCCTCTTAATTCTTTTTGATTCCGAGGTCGTTTAAGGTTTAAAATGGCTTGGATACGTTCTGAATTAGGTTCGATGCCCTCACCAGTTATAATAAATCCCAAGAAAGGTACTTGATTTCGACAAAATAGAGATTTTTTAAACTTAATGGTCATATTGGCATCTATTAGTTTTTGAAAAATAACGCCTAAATTGGAGATGTGTGTTTCAAAGTCAGGGGAATGACATAAAATATCGTCCGCATAAACCAAGGCAAAATGATCTATTTCGGTCTGGAAAACGAAACTAAGTGCACGCACCAATGCTGCCGAGGAAGTTTTTAAGCCAAATGGAGTTACGCAATATTGATAAGTTTTACCTTGAAATTGAAAAGCTGTGTATTTTCTAGACTCTGGGTCAATTCTACCTGCCAGAAAGCGCTGGAGAGATCGAGTGTGCTTAACCATTTAGTTTTTCTCCCTTGAAATAATATCTCACTTACTCCGCGGTTACATTCATAATCAGGTACACTAATTTCGTTTATTTTCCTGGCGTCCAAGCAAATTCTTATTTCGCCAGTCTTTTTATCACAGGCACTATAGGATTGACATATGGGCTATTACATCTTTCAATAATTCCGTCCTTTTCCATTTCATTTATTTCGTTTTTAATTGAATCGACATATTTTAATGGTATAGGATAAGTTTGCAGTTTAAATGGTTTTGTTTCATCTATTTTTATTTCATGTTTGTATTTGTTACATCGTCCTGGTTTATCAGAAAATACCTTTTCATATTTTTTAAACAAATCTTGCAATCTTTTCTTTTGTTCCTCATTTAAATTTGTCGTACTTATTACGTCATGACTTGTATCATCCTGGTACATTTCTTCTATTATAATTTGGGAATTTTCTACTGATTGAATTACTTGGCACTGTATAGCAATATCAGTCTTGTTATTAAATTTTATAATGGTTTGCTCGTTGTGAATAGAGACAGTTTTATTACGAAAGTTAATGATCATTCCTAATTCGTTTATTGTATCGGTCCCTATAATCATTTCTCGAATTAACTTAGGGATAACTAAGTACTGAATCATAGCAGTGAAATTTCCGAACGATACTTCTAGTAATATTATAGTATTTATTCTTTTACTCTTATGTCCGGTAGCTGTCGTAATAATAGTATTAGCAAGGGGTAGTTTTCCATGGATTGTTATTTTATCTTTATTTTCTTCTAACCATTCCTTTTGAACACACGTAACATTACTGCCTGTGTCGATTAAAGCTTTTAATTTTACATTTTTTATTTGCAATTCTAATTCTGGACATTCTATGTCTTTTGTTTGAGGTAATTCTGAAGGTATTTCTTCTGTTAATAATTCTTTTGAACAATATATATTGGATACTATTGAGTCATTAAGTGGTGAATTATTGTTTTTATTAGGTGACATAATGTTTGATAGCACCGAGACGCAATTATTTGTTTCATTAGTTTGGATTTTTATGGCCGGGGGTCACCTGTACGCTTAAAGCTCCCGGTGCTTCTTTGTTTAAAGAACCGTTGTCGTTTTCACTTTGGTTTTGTCGTTGTGTAATCATAGAGCATACCTTTTGTTGTTCTTGTGATGAGTATCTTTGTTCGTATTGCTTATATGGTGCTCGGTTTTGGTTAGTTCGCCACTGATCATAGTTATGTTTATCCCGTGATTGATAATTCTCATAAATTTAGAGTGTTGTTGGTTTGTGGGTGATTTTACTTGATCGTTGGTATGGTTTTTGCTATAGGTGTTGTTGTGGATTTTTAGTTGTCGATTTTTCTCATCATTATCTTCCCTTTGTAACAGTCTTTCCATTCCCTGTATAGTGGTTATTCCCTGTATCTTACACGCATCCATAATAGTTTGTCCAAAATGTTCAGCAAGGATAGTTACAATTTCTTCTTCATCTGGTGCATTAATAGTTATTGATTTTAACATAACTGCTCGTTCAGTAAAGTATTCAACTCTAGTTAAATTACCGTTATGCCGATATTTTTCATATTCCATTCTTTGTCGTACATTACGTTGAATGTCCCTACTCCAATACTTGTTTATAAATATAATTTCAAAATCTTCGTAGTTTCTTACATTTTCTTTATTAAGTTGCCACCATGAAGCGGCGTTTTCTATCATTACTTCATCAATGATTTCTATTACGTTCCTTGCATTTCCAAATTGGGATTTTTCCTGGTTGATATAAGTTTTTAGCTTATTCAAAAATAGCATTGGATTACTTTGTTTCCCGTTAAATTGAGGAACGTTTAGTGGATGTTTGTATTGATATATTACTTTAACTTCCTTTTCGTTTGAGTCTCACTCATTTTTTTGTGTAGATCTTTTACAGCGGATTCCTGAGATTCTATTTTTCGGTTTATGTCGATTTCAATTTCATTCCTAAGTTTTATAATGTTTGTCCCCAGGTTATCTTCAACTTGATCAATGTTCTGTTTAACTGTTTTTATTTCCTTTTCTAATCTTTTATAATGAATATCGTTGTTTTTTGCTTGATATTCAATTTTTTTATTTAACTCATGTTTGTTTTGCAGCAATTCTAGATTAGTTTTGTTAAGTTTTTCTTCAAGCTTTTCAATATTTTCTTTGACGGTTTTATTTGTCTGACCTATTTCATGGTTAATAGTGTTTAAGAGCTTTTGTTCTACAGTATTTATCTTACATTCTAGGGCCTTATTAATCTCATTCATTTTCGTTTCTAGTTTTTCGATTTTAGTTCCTAGATTCCCGATAATTTGGTTAGAAAATTCTTTTAACAAATCTTGTAAATTGGATTGCTCAATTCTCTCTCCAGCCTTGGGAATTATTTGTCTGTCAGTTCTAGTTGGGAATTGGAAAGGGGTAATATTTAATGATAACGATTGGATTGTTTGAGGGTTTCGTTCTACTTGTCTAGTTTGTGGCCTACTCAAAGATCTGGATCGTCTTTGGGTGTTTTTGGGTGTTTTGTTGTGAAGTTTTATTATCCATCCTTTGTTACTTATATTTTGTTTTTTTTTTGTGCAATGGTAAGTTTAAAGTCTTTATTTAGTTTATTGTTTAAACTATGCCTACTCGTTGGGCGCCAAAATTGAGATATTTCACAGGATTTTAACTATTATTTTATTATTTTTTTTTTTTACTATTTTACTTCAGGGTAGGTTCTTTGCCACGGCACTAAAATTATCCTATGAAATAAAAAGATTTTAATACAATTAACAACGTTTAGTTTATTTAAAATAAAACTTTAAAGTTAACAAATCAATAAAATAAAACAAAGCAAAACAAACAGGTGATGGTATGAAATGGATGAAATGATAAAATAAAATTCAAATTATCGAGATTTAATTTCGTGCGTAGACTAGGCGGAGCCGAAAAACTAGTAGCGAAATAGCTAAAAGCCAATTATCGCTCTATGTAGTCAGCTAGAGCCGAATCTACTTATAAAAGTGGAGTAGAAGACCAGCGTTAGCCGAGAACCCTTACCTTTCGGTTCGGAGAGCCAGCTGTTGCCGAGTTCTTCACCTCTGATTATGCATTTAAAATGTGCCGGGTTAACTAATTTCTACGTACCGTACAGAAAACGCTTGCTGATTTGGCGTTTCTAAAAGTCTGTCTTTAAGCAACCACGTGTTTTTTAAAAGTAAATTTAATCAGGTGTCAATATATTTGTTTATATTTTAGTTTTTTCAAAACAAAATGTTTGAATAGGTTGGAATTTCGTACTTCGAATTTAATAAATGATTGTAACTTATTTGTTTAGTAATTATTCGTTTTGATAGATTTTTTTTTAGTGATTATAACGTGAAAGTAAGTTATAAGTGAATTTTTATTACGAAGATATAGAAGTGAAATTTAATTTTTTAAGTGAATTTATTGTGACGATTGGCTCGTATCGTCGCACAGGTTTTGTGGCTTTTCAACAATTTTAAATCCAGGCGGTACACTGGGGTAAAAAGTATGTATTATATGAGTATTTGCTCCATCTCTGTAAGCTCCTTGTATAATGTTACAAGTTATGTCTATACTATTGACTTTTAATATTGTTACAGTTTGTTTACCGGAATGTGTTTTATTTGGTTCTAAAATTGCTCCATCTTTGGGAAATCCTAATAAATCACCAATTGAGTTTGGCTTAGTGAAATCTATATAATATTTTGAAGTAAGCTCAGCTTTCATTGTATTGTTATTACCTTTTAGCGATATATTGTCTTTTCCCATTTTATTTTGCAAAAATTCATTAATATGATCAATTTCATAAGAACCTGTGGGTAAACTGCACTCTTCTAAGTCTGTAAACTTACCACTGGTATCTTTTCCTTTATAATAATGCAATAAGTTATTTTTACCTTCCGTAACATTGGGAATAGAGTTGTAAGTTGTAAAATCTAACAGTGCTGCCTCCCAAAATCTTCCTTTTTGCAAGCGTAACGCTGGAAAAAGGATACTTCGTAAAGTGGACGATTTTCCTGTTAATGATACCGTATAGGAAGACATCTCAATAGTGACTGATACTTTTAGCTAGGAATTCCAAACATAAATGGCCGCATATTGAAGTATTATCAGGTTGTTCTCTTTTATAGTTGTAATATATGTTTTTAGCATATTTAAAGTAATGTTCAAGTTCTTTAGGTGGTGGCAAATTTCCAAAACTATCAAAATAATATACATTGCTATTCAGTTTCTTATAACACACCCAATGGGACCCTTCAGTATTATCCAAATTTACGATTCCAGTCTCATTTTTCCATATTTTCTTTGGTAAACTGTCCTTCATGAATACTCCGCGAAAAAATGGTATTTTTAAACAGGAAATATATCTGAATAATTCAACATTAGTCAACGCTTTATGTGGTATAACTAATTGATTTCTTTTATTTAATATGCACGATACGGTCTTAGGTATAGACCTGCCCCGTTTTTTACCATTGACCATATTGTTGGTTTTTTATTATTTTTCTTCGTAGAACGTCTTTTTAGTCTAATATTACCACCATGTTTCTTCATGGTTGATCCTTTTTTATTTCTACCCCTCCTTTTTCCACCTCCTACCGCTGTTTTAGCCTTCATACCTGCTGTTACCGCTAAAGCTGCTGCTTTTTCCGCAATACTAGCGTCACTAGACTTTACTCGTTGCCAAGCTATATTTGCTAGCTTTTTATCAGCGATTGACCTATTTTTTGAATCGGTAAATGTGGAATATGCGATATCGTGTTCTTTACAAGCCTGATCTAACTTATTTATGCCTGGATCACCTCTTTCCAGTCGTTTTTGCAATGTAGTTCCTGGTCCGCAATACTGATAACCTCCCGGTATGTGAAATTCGTATGGTAAAGCGTCTATTGCTCTGTTTACGATAGATCCTACTGGAATACGATTTAAAGCTTTACTTAACAGAGAAACCGCTGTGGACGTTATACCGCCTCCTTTCCTTACAGTGTCTCGATATGGACTGGTGTAATGAAACGCCATGATTGTCTTTTATATTCGAAAAGCGTAACCCATGTGTTACCTCTATGACAGGTTGCACATAAATGATGTAATATATGGTGTTATTTAATTAAATATCAAAAGTACCCCAATCTGATGATCTAAACTTTTGTGTGTTATGATTAAAAAAATATTTATAAAGAATTTCTTGTTTAATCCATGTATTTCTCATTTTTTCGTCGATAGGTTTATGTTGTCCTGCTACAAAATATAATTATGCATATCAAATAATAAATTACCTATTACTTTAACAAGAAAATTAACAGTTACAGCGTTATCGGCATAATCAGGGTCTGCAACATTTGTTAATCGTTTGTTATCACAATTCCACCATTTTTTCCAGTTGGCTCTAATTGTATTATCTGTTCATAAGTAACAGCATCACCAGGCTTTTCACCAACACCTAAATTTGTCAATAACTTTCCTTTACCATCCCAAACACAATTGTTTTCTTCAAGTAAAGTAAACTTTTTATTTCCTTGTACAAATACATCTCCTTGATGTGTTACTACTTGGTTTTGTTTCACAAAACCGGAGGTTTCTTGTTTTAAAGTTTCCTTCATTTGACCCACCGTTGCACCATCTGATGGTGCAAAACCATCTTTTACATTCGCTAAACAATTACCAAGACAGTCAATAACTCCTACATCACGTGTAATACAATGATCTTTGATGTATTTTAAATTTACAGCATCATTTTCATTTTTTGGATAACCTATATCGTTAATAACAAATTTATAAAAGAAAACCCATAATTTGTCTTTTCAGGTATTATAGAATGTAAATAGCGTCTATTTATGATGTCTTTTTCATCTACAGGGTCTGCTACGTTGGATATACGCCGATTTTCAGCATTATACGTTTTTCCATTAAATTTTAACGTATTCTTTAATTCCGATGATAAATAACCTCTGTTTATTGCATCAGCGTTTTGATTTGGCTTACCAACGTTGGAAATTCTATGATTACCCGCGTTATATGTGTTTTTGTCTAATTTCAGTGTTGGTAATATCTCTTTTTTTAATACTTTTAAATTTATTGCATCATTTTCATCTGTGGGATCATTAATGTTTTTTAACCGTTTATTACTAATATCATAATCTCCATCAGGTGTTTGTGGCAATCCAACACCTCTTTTTAAAGTATTAAAGTAATATAATCCATCCGATGAATACCGTCCGAACTTGTCAACACTCATGGTGCAACTGAATAACATTCTAGAGTGTAACCCATTTTTATAATATTAGTCCCGATTTCTAACCTATATCAGTTTTTATACAAATTCTTAGTCTTCATCAGTTACATTTGCATCATTCCCGGACATTTAAAATATTTTAAATCTGCACTAATTAATGATCTGTCTGCTTCATTTCTAAATACATGATTTTTATGAATAAATTCCTCACCAGACAATTTTCTAAATCCGCTAAATGAATTTGGATCTGCAATTAATATATTTTGATAATCATTTACATCCATTAATTTAAATCTTTTGGTATTATAAATAAACTCTTGATTTGCACTATCATATTGTAATGTTTGTCCTACAGTTGCAGCATCCTTTGGATCTGTTCCTTGTGCCAAATTACCTATTTTCTTATTTTTCGCATTGAAAGTACTACCTTTTGGTTTGTCTAATATTAAAGATTGTTTTACTACAACACAATCGTAATCATCGATACCTGGAAATATGTTAATTATTCTTCTATTTGTACCCAACCAACTTCTATGATAATTGTTTGGATTAGTATGTAAAACTTGTGATAAAATCGGAACATCATGAGCATCTGTAGCTAATTGCGCATTTGATAATTTCATGTCTTTGCAAACCCAAACATTATTTTTTTGTTCAAGTAAATAAACTTTTCATTTCCTTGTACAAACACATCACCCGACAGTGATACTACTTGATCCTGTTTTACAAATCCAGATGTTTCTTGCTTTAAAGTTTCCTTCATTTGACCCACTGTTGCACCATCTGATGGTGCCGAACCATCTTTAACATTCGCTAAACAATTACCTAGACAATCAATAACTCCTACATCACGTGTAATACAATGATCTTTTATATATTTTAAATTTACAGCATCATTTTCATTTTTCGGATAACCTATATCGTTAATAACAAATTTATAAAAAGAAAAACTATCTTTTGTCTTTTCAGGTATTAATGAATGTAAATAGCGTCTATTTACGCTGTCTTTTGCATCTTTAGGGTCATCTACGTTGGATATACGTTTATTTTCAGCAGTATACGTTTTTCCATTGAATTTTAACGTATTTTTTAATTCTGATGATAAATAACCTTTGTTTATTGCATCAGCGTTTTGATTTGGCTTACCAACATTGACAATTCTATGATTACCTGCGTCATATGTGTTTTTCTGTAGTCTTAATGTTGGTGATATCTTTTCTTTTAATACTTTTAAATTTATTGCATCGTTTTCATCTGTGGGATCTTTTATGTTTTTTAACCTTTTATTAGTTACTAGTGGCTTGTAGGGGCAAAGGCCCCTAAAAATGAAAATGGTGATGTCTTTAAAAATATGTTTATATTTATCATTCCTTGCAGTATTAATGTATTTTTCTCAAGCTGTAGGGTGAATTCAAACTTTTGGATTTTCGAATAAAATATTTCCTAACCTTGAAGAAACATTATGGCGTTATCAAGTTAGTAATTTACCAATAATTTCACCTGTATTAAAATGCAGTAGTCTATTTTGTTGAAAAAAATATTGCACTATTATACTACCGGACGCGGTAAAGA
The DNA here is from genome assembly GCA_030545055.2 of Neoaliturus tenellus. NCBI lineage: Eukaryota > Metazoa > Arthropoda > Insecta > Hemiptera > Cicadellidae > Neoaliturus > Neoaliturus tenellus. The sequence goes on from JAQYXR010000359.1 coordinate 87,682, forward strand.
TAGTTTTATTCTTAAACATGTTCATGATGAGTTTGTAACTCAAGTAATAATACAACATAAGCCCATTAATACTGTACATTCCTTTACCCTGGACCCTTGTGCCCCCCCCATTTCCCCACACTGGCTGTGACCCCATGCCTCCCCGTGCCCCTGTTCACCTATCCTGACCTGTGTTTTAGTACCACTATGCCCCCGAGATCCGAGTTTCTCCCATGCCCCCATACCACCTCGCCCCCCATGCCCCTGTGTCCCGATTCACCCGTGCCCCATGACCGCAGTTTTTCCCCGTAGCCTCCGTGCCCTCTATGTTCCTCATTCCTCCCCCGTGCCCCGTGCCCTCCATGCCCAACCACCTTCCGTGCCACCAACGTCTCTATTACCCCTTGTGCCCCCAACAACATGGCCCCATCCCTACCATTCCTCCCCGTCCCCATATATCCCCATGCCACCATCTTGACCTTCATGCCCCCCTAATCCCAGTGCCCCTGACAACCCTCGTGCTCCCATGCCCCCGCACCAACAGTTCTCCCGTGCCCTCATTCCCACCGTTCTTCACCGTTGTCCCCATGCCCTCTATGTCCCCCAAGCCTTCCCCGTGCCCTCTATGTTCCTCATTCCTCCCCCATGCCCAACCACCTTCCGTGCCACTGAAGTCTCTAGTACCCCTTGTGCTCCCATTCCCATGCCGCCTTTCCCCCGTGCCCCCTACATCAACATGCCCCCACCGTGGTCCCAACGCCCCCCCTAATCTCAGTGCCCCCATGCCCCGCACCCACAGTACTCCCGGGCCCCATGCTCACCGTTCTTCCTCGTTGTTACCAAGCCTCCCCCATGCCCCCATACCCATTTGCCACCAGGTGCCCCCGTGCCCCCGAGCCCCCCAAGCCCATCTACCTCTCTTGCCACCGATGGCCCTCGGGCCCTTGGTTCCCCCATATACCCGAAATCCCTGTGCTCCACATGGTCCCGTGTCGTCGTCCCCGCCGTCCTTCGCCATATCTCCGTGCCATCCGGTGCCCCCCTGCCGTGCTGCCTATTTACCCCATGTGTCCCCCGTGTCGCCTGCCCCTTACCCTCGTGCCACTGACGTCCCTCGTGCTTTGATTGTAGTCAATTTTGTCTGTTCGTCAATGAAGTATAAAATTGATTGATATATTTTTTAGTTTCGTACTCTATCATTTACATTAAAAGCTCCACTTCTTTATAGATTAACGGGTATGTATTGTTTCTGTACGACCTACTTAAAGAAAGAAGCAGAGAAAGGATAAAACAAAACATTCCTTATACGAAGGTTATCCAATATTAGTAGTTTACATCAAATGTTTCAGATAAACAAATACTCAAAAAACGATTTAACTCTTCAACTCTAAGTACTAAATAGGCAATTTATAACTCAGTAACGAAATAACTAACGAAATTCATTGAGTAAAGACAATTAACCATTAAATCAACCATACCACGTCCTAGCCAATTCAAACTTTGGTATATTCAGCATAAAAAAATCATTCTACTCCTGTTTTCTTAATGATGACATAGGGAGTCACGAATATGAAAAATCCCGTGGATCCGTAATCTGTTCATGGCTATTAATGTTATCCTTTTTTATAGTGCATTGCCAATTTAAAAACATTTTAATTATATGTTTATCTTAACTCAAAATATCTGCTAAATAACCAGCTGAGATAATGATAAAAAAGTATACACTGGAACATCTGTTAATCACACGTGTAAAACTAAAAATCTTCTTCCCATTAGATTAACATTGGAACTTCAAGGTCCAATGGGGCGAAGCCCATGTAACTTTTGATAATTCTGGTATTTTTCCTTGCGTCCTTGGCCCTCAAGCTTTAAAATGAGCCATCATACGTTACCCTATCTTTTTTCTAACTCGAGATATTTCGTGGGGACCGATTCGCTTACGGAATTATATATATAGATAGATATCATAATCCCCATCAGGTGTTTGTGGTAAACCAGCACCTCTTTTTAAATTATTTGCGTAATATAACCCATCCGAGGAGTAACGTCCGAACTTGTCGACACTCATGGTGCAACTGAATAGTAATCTAGGGAGTAACGCATTTTTATGAGATTACCCCACGGTTTCGGAGTTCATCCACTAAAGCCACCCATTCGTTTTCCAATCCAGTATGACCCGCTTCTTTAGCTTCATGTATTAGTTTCATTCTATTCACCAATTTATTGATATTATTGTAATAAATCACATTTGTGTTATATAGTTTCTTCATTAAACCTGTACCTGTAACAGATTTGTTTCTTTTTCTTGGTTCTGGAGCACTTATATCCAAAGTGGATGACACAAACCTTCGTTTTACAGGTTTTCTTGGCATTATCGGCATTGGTTGTCTTCTCGTTGTTGGTATTAACTTGGATACAAATTCTCTATATTTTAAAGACCTAGATCTAAAAACTGGTTGGTCAGCTAAATACTTCCTCCTGTATGCATTGGTGTGTTCCAAAATCTGTTTATATGCTTCTATGTCTTCTTCTTTAACTAACAATTCTAAAGGCTTTTTTTCAAATAATAATTCAAATAATCCTCTTGTGCCCTTATATCTTTGATTACCAACAATAATATTATCATCTTCATCAATGTTTACCGGGCTATTACCAACCATTAAACCTTCTTCTGTTAATCTTACTCCATAACTATGGTAGTTTTTATTAGGATTTATTCCAGCTAACGTTTTTATCATGTATTTCCTTCCTAAAGGTCCTTTGTTATGAATGTTTTCACCCAACAAGCTTATGTTTGACGGACCTTCCCTTGCTTCTTCTTCTTTTTCCTCTTCACTAGCAGTTGATACATCTTCATGTCCTCTTTTAGCTTTTACTTCATATAATTCTCTTATACCACTATAGTCTGGTGATTCTAGCTCTCTTTCAGGTTCTCCACCGGTAAAACCACTATATGTAGAGGATTCCAGGTCTTCATCACTAAAATCTTCTGATTTTACATTTTCTCTTTCAAACTTTGTAATAGGTGCAATTGCATCTCCTTCCAAAACGGGTTTAGCAAATTTTTTGTTTAATAATTGTTTCAAGGGTTCAGTAATAGGTTTAAAAGTAGATTCAAGAAATTTCTCCCTTTCGCTAATACCTAATTTTAATGCTCTGTTTTTATCTCGAATAGAATCACTAAGTGATTTTATTTCCTTTATTAACTTTTCTTGGTTAACCATGTTTGTAGCAAGACGTGTTGTACAACAATGAATGTTTTACATCATGATCAGTGTATTAGTATAAATTTATCAAATCCTATCCTGTATCGACCATTGTTTAGCGGTTGTTCCTTCATAATTGTTAAAAACCCATACTTTTCAGCCCAAGCCTTTCCACACAACTCTTTAAATCGTTCAAATGGCATATCCGCACTTACATGGTCATAATATATGTGTTTTAGTTTGGTTTCATTATGTTTGAATACAATTAACATGTTTGCATTGTCTCTAATGAGCTGTTTCGGTATTTTGCTGTAAGTTTGACCAATATAAATGCTATCTATGTTGTTATGTCGACCCATGGCGAAGTAATTTCTTATTGTATTTTGATTTTCACAAGATACATCGTCAAATATGAATACTGAGAATGGTTTAGCCTCTTGCGGTTGCATGACACTCTCGCTCGCGTTGAATTTAAAATATTTAACTTTAGGCACATTATTGAGTATTTGTTCCAATAACTGATATTTTGGTTGTTGTAGTGACTTTGAAAATACATATAAATTATTAAAACGTAATCCTTTAGGATTTGTAATCAAATTGAATACTACATTTGTTTTTCCACAATTGGAAGGACCGGTAACCAGACAACGCACCGTGTTTGGTAACAAAACACCGTGTTTCCCAGTATTGAATTGAGAACCATCCACTGTGAGTTCATCTATATTATTAATAGTAAAATTGTCTTTTTGCGGTATTATCTCCATCCTTTGTAATGGTTCAACCCAAAATGATGCTCTATCATTATATTAGATCCTTTTTAGGTATCCAAGAATCTTCCGTCTTATTAAATCCTAACCATCGTACTTTAACCTTATCCTTTTTTCGTTGCAACACCTTTTCGACTAAATATACATCACCTACTGTTGATTTTAACATTTCATGTCCATAAAACCCTCCTTCCAGCAATTGTCCTTTATTATCTTTTAAAATGTAAGTTTCTGGTATTGTAGGTTGCACCTTAAATACAGTAAATACCTCATTTGTCCAGTTTGGAAGATATCTTTTACTGAATACACCTTTGTATTTGCTTATTCGCACTTTATCACCAACATTAAACCTTTTGGGCTTTAGTTTTTCAACTCTTGGTTTAGTATTCATTTTTATACGTTTTAATACAAGTTTTTCATTTTTATTAGTCACCTGGCTTGGTTTCATACCGATAGTTCTATGAAACTTGTTGTTGTAATCGCTTATAAGTTTTGGTAACATATCAATCCATACGTGCGATCCTCTGTTAGAAAACATCTTATACATCGCACCTTTTAAAGTTCTGTTGAATCTTTCAATTATTGATGCTTTTACCTTTGAATTGGTTGAGTAATGGTTAATGTTGTGTTTTTTCATTAAATTTGCAAATTCTTTATTAAAATATTCTTTTCCATCATCAGTTTGTAGTAGTACCCAAAATGTGCGTGCTAAGGGTGTAAGGTGCTATAGGTGCGTGGCGTTGTGGCGTTTATTATTTTTATTGATATGTTAAAAAAATATTGTAAATAGGTTGTATTTAATGTGTTTAATAATGTATTAAGTGTGGGCTATGATAAAACTATGAAAAAGTTTAATTAAATAATATATTGTGATTAATGTTTTAAATTGAAGGTGGTAGAAATTTAATGGGTAATTTATTGATGTTTATAATGTTGGGGTTTAGATAGTATATTATTTTATTATATAAGTATTTGAAGCAAACTTTAGGAGTATTTGTATATGATATTATAATTAATTGTGTAGCTGTGAATACTAGGACAGCTTTAGAATAGTGAGAGAAAGTGTGTCAGCTAGGCCTGTTAGTTTGATGATAGGAATATAACTGTGGAGGCCACTGGACTGTTATGGTGGTAGTTTCACTATTTAAGTTATATACAACCTTTGAAGCAGTTCTTAGCGTATAGAAGAATCAAAGGCCTATTTTGATATACTAAGTTGAATGTGCATTGATTATTTTAGAAACACAGAGCTGGACTATACTTTAGATGAAACAGAAATATCTAAACACTTTATTGACTTTTTAGAGATTTTAGATTTTAAATGAGTGACTTTGTTGAACCAAAAAATGTATATGTTATGTTATGATACTTGCAAACTGTGTATTCTTCTTTTGTATCAAGATTTAAGTTGTGTAGTATTTCTGCTTGTTTTGGAAATAATTAGTAATATATTTATGTTTATGTACATATTATATTTAATGAATGATTATTTTTATTTTTATTGGGTGTTTACTTTATTTTTTGAATACATGTAAGTTTTTTAATAAATAAATAGAAAATTATTTTAAATATTATTTAGAGTTTTAAGTAGCTAGTTTTATTGATGTGTAAGATAAAATTTTAGAGGATTGTTAGAGATATTGATAGAAATATTTGAACTAAAATGCTTAGATTTTATTAAGATAGGTATATTTGCTTTTGTGTAAACTTTTGTTTTAAATTTTTAGCTTATTATAGACAATTAGAAATAGACTTTTATGTCTTGACTATTTTTATAACCATTAAATTATTCTAAATTTTTGGGGTTTAGATATTTATATTAATACTTTTAGACTATACTGATCCATTGAGATAATTAGACTAATTATTTTAAAATTATGGTTACTAAACTTAGGCTTATAGATATTAGATTTTTAATTTTTATGCTTGAATCAACTTTTAAAGATTGAACTAGACTGTTATTTAAAGTTAATTTTGTATTTGTAATATTAAATAAACAATAATTATAATTGCATATGATTAAACTAATACTGTTGTATTTAAACTTGAAGTGGAAGATTATTTGAATTAAATTGGAATTTTAAGATTATTGTTTAGACTTTTTGACTGAAATTAGACAATTAGATTTAAAATTTTATAGTTTTAGGATTACCCTCTTATAATTTTTTTTAATATTTAGAATTTTATATTTAAATTTTTAGATTTAGAACTGTTAAATGATAAAGTTTTATACCTATTTTAGATATTTTTTAGTTGTAAAATTCTATATTTATAGTTTTGTTTTTAGATTTTAAAAAATATGAAGCAATAAAACTAAAACTAGACTTAACTTTTTATTATTCAGTCTTAGTTTTTAAAACTTAGATCATTATATTTAGACTTGGACTTAGATTTTTTACTTATTTAGATTTTATATATTTAATTGTTAAATTTTGATTTTTAAATAAACAAATAGAGTGATGATATTTAAATTTAGTTTTAGATTGTTATGATATATTTTTACACCTAAACTGAAACTTTTGCAATCTAAGATTTAGATTTGAAGGCTAAAACTTAGTCTTTGGACTTTATCTTAGATATTTAGGTTAGGCTTATAAATTTTAGATTTTGATTTGTATGTTTGAGTTTAGTATTAGAGTTACATCTATATATTTAGTCTTGATATTTTGTTATTTAAAGTTGGTTGTAATAGTTTTTTTTAATGTAGAATTTTAAATTTAGAATTTTTACTTTTGTAAAAATTGGATATTAGTTTTAGACTATTAGGTTTTTTTTATTTAAATTCTTAGACAGCTTTTTATGTTTTGTTATATTTGTGTTTGAACTGGTATATTAATCCTTAAATTCAGTACTTAACTTAGATTTATGTTTTTAAACAGATTATTTGTGTGCTTGGATTTTTATATATGATATTTTATTTAAAGATTGACTCTATATTTTAACTGAAAGCTTTGGATTTTAAACTTTTAGATCCAGACTTGATTTTAAAACTTAGATTTTATACTTATTTTTGAGATAGTTTGGCCTAAATTTTAAGACCCAAACAATAATGTTCTACTTTTGTAAAAGTTGGATATTAATTTTAGACTTTTAGGTTTTTTTTTGGCTTAGATTCTCAGACAGCTTTTTTATGATTTGTTATATTTGTATTTGAACTGGTAGATTTATCCTTAAATTTAGTACTTTACTTACACTTATATTTTTAAACAGATTATTTGTGGTTTTGGATTTTTATATATGATATTTTATTTAAAGATCGACTCTATATTTTAATCTTTGGAAAGCTTTGAATTTAAAACCTTTAGATCCAGACTTGATTTTAACTTAGATTTTATACTTAAATTTGAGATAGTTGGGCTTAAATTCTATGAACCAAACAATAATATTTTATTTTTGTAAAAATTTGATATTAATTTTATACTTTTAGGTTTTTTAGCTTAGATTTTTAGACAGCTTTTTATGTTTTGTTATATTTGTATTTGAACTGGTAGATTATTCTTAAATTCAGTACTTTATTTAGACTTATATTTTTAAATAGATTATTTGTGGCCCTGGATTCTTATATATGATATTTTATTTAAAGATTGACTTTATATTTTAACTTAAAGCTTTGGATTTTAAACTTTTAGATCCAGACTTGATTATAAAACTTATAAACTGGGCTGATAGATATTCCAAACAAGTCAGGTCCTGTTTTTATAACAATCTGTATTTCTACTGAAAAGTTTTAATCACTTCCATTCAATCCAACTATGATCTCTTTTAAAGGCCCTGATTCCAACGGATAATTTGTATTCGCTATTAGTGTTTGCAGTTTTTTGGTATGGTATATTTGATGAAGGAATTTGTATTAATTCTGTAGATTTCGGTTTCTTCAAATTCTTCCAAATCTACAGCTTTTATTTAGACTTAGATTTTAAAACTTAGATCATTATATTTAGACTTGGACTTAGATTTTTTACTTATTTAGATTTTATATATTTCAGTTGCTAAATTTTGATAAAAAAAATAAATAGAGTGATGATATTGAAATTTAGTTTTAGATTGTGATGATATATTTTTACACCTAAACTGAAACTTTTGCAATCTAAAATTTAGATTTGAAGGCTAAAACTTAATCTTTGGACTTTGTTTTGGATATTTAGCTTAGACTTATAAATTTTAGACTTTGATTTTTATGCTTGATTTTAGTATTAGAATTATATCTATATTTTTAGTCTTGATATTAAAACTTGGATTTTATACTATTTTTTAACTTTTATACTTATATTTGAGATAGTTTGGCCTAAATTTTAAGACCCAAAAAATAATGTTCTACTTTTGTAAAAAATGGATATTAATTTTAGACTTTTAGGTTTTTGGCTTAGATTTTCAGACAGCTTTTTCATGTTTTGTTATGTTTGTTTTTGAATTGGTAGATTTATTCTTAAATTTTGTACTTTACTTACACTTATATTTTTAAACAGATTATTTGTGGGCTTGGATTTTTATATATGATGTTTTATTTAAAGATCGACTCTATGTTTTAATGGAAAGCTTTGGATTTTAAACTTTTAGATCCAGACTTGATTTTAAAACTTAGATTTTATACTTAAATTTGAGATAGTTGAGCCTAAATTCTAAGACCCAAACAATAATGTTCTACTTTTGTGAAAATTTGATATTAATTTTAGACTTTTAGGTTTTTTTGCTTAGATTCTTAGATGGCTTTTTATGTTTTGTTATATTTGTATTTGGACTGGTAGATTATCCTTATATTTAGTACTTTACTTAGACTTATATTTTTAAACAGATTATTTGTGGGCTTGGAATCTTATATATGATATTTTATTTAAAGATCGACTCTATATTTTAACTGAAAGCTTTGGATTTTAAACTTTTAGATCCAGACTTGATTTTAAAACTTAGATTTTATACTTAAATTTGAGATAGTTGAGCCTAAATTCTAAGACCCAAACAATAATGTTCTACTTTTGTGAAAATTTGATATTAATTTTAGACTTTTAGGTTTTTTTGCTTAGATTCTTAGATGGCTTTTTATGTTTTGATATATATTTGTATTTGAACTGGTAGATTATTCCTTATATTCAGTACTTTACTTAGACTTATATTTTTAAACAGATTATTTGAGGGCTTGGAATCTTATATATGATATTTTTTTAAAGATCGACTCTATATTTTAATTGAAAGCTTTGGATTTTAAACTTTTAGATCCAGACTTGATTTTAAAACTTAGATTTTATACTTAAATTTGAGATAGTTGAGCCTAAATTCTAATACCCATACATTAATGTTTAAAATGTTAGATTTGAAATTTTAAGTGAAGAGTTTGAAATTCTACAGTTTTTTTTTATTTATATTAGACCTGTTCTTATGTTTAAAGTCTAACTTTAACGTTTAGACTTGAATAAAGAATTTTATACTTATATTTATTACTATAAAACTAAACATATACATGGATTTAGACTTTAACACTTAGGTTTTCAGATTTGGACCTAAACTTATAGACCTGATTTTATATTTTTTAAACTTAGACATTTTTAAATGAAGACTTAGATTATTTCTACTTATTTGGATAGTGTATACTTATTTTTTTTTTTAACTTGGACTTTTACAACGGACTGATAAATTAAGATATTAAGATTTAGTTCCAGTTTTGTAACGTAAATTCTACATCTAAACTTATATTTTGGCATTTTTGATTTGGACTTTAAGACATATATTTAGAAGATGTAGACATTTGGTATTCTTAAAATATAGGATATTTGATATTAAATTAAACTTAGATTTATATTTTAGACTTAAACTGTGGATTGATAATTAAATATGTTTACTTTTAGGTTTATACTCAAAAACTGATAACAGTGTTTTGTGTTTTGGTTCAAATTTAGACCTTTAGTAATAAATGTTGAAACCTTTGTATGATAAAATTTTGAGTGTTAGGTCTAAACTTAAATTTTATATGTAAGACTTATAGACTTTTTTCTATAGACTTAGATATATAGATTTGTACTTACTGTTTAATTACTTATATGTATGTATGTTAAACTCTTAGTCTCTTTATGTTTAAGAATATTATTTCTAAGATTAGTAGTTTTAAGCATAAACTGGATTTGCAGACTTGGACTTAAATAATTGTTAGACTTATAATATTGGCAAGTTCTTTTAACCTAAATTGATACTTTTAGCTATAGTTTTGGAGATTGAGAATTATATTTTAAAAAAAATTTATTATACCCTTACATTTATATTAAACATATTTGTACTATTAAAAGCAAATTCTGCATTAAGACTTTTGTATTTGGATTGATATAGACATCTTGTATGAATTCTAACACTAAAAATTTGGACTTATACTTTAAAATCATTGCATGTGGACTTATTTGTAGACTTGTAGCTTTCATTTATTAGAACTGGGAATCCTTAGGCTTATTATAGATTGTGATTTGATTTAGGCTTAAGCTTTTTGACATAGTTGAAGACTTAAGATTCCGAATACTTAAAAAATTATCTGTTTTTAGAAAATATAGTGACTTAAATGTAAAATCAGATCTAAATGATTGTCAGATCTTGTCTTTTGTAGGAGTGATGAACTAATTTACTGTTAAAGCTTTGATGTTTTTTTACAAACTCTGATAATTTTTAAATTCTGTCTAAGTTATAATTTCCAATATTTTATATTTTTTACAATTTCTTACTTCCTTAACCATTAAATGGAATACTTTTTGCCATTTAACAATTTCTTACACCTTAAAACAACTTTATAAAAATTGTAGTAATTTCTTACAACTTGCAGTTTCATTCAATTTTACAAATTCTTGCAATTGTATGCATTATTTTTAACTTATCACAATTCCTTCCAATTCTGATGTTTTGATCCACAATTCATTTAAAATTTCACAATTCACAATACACAGTGAGTAACCATTTTAAGTCGTATTCAACTGTGTCTTGAGATTTGGAAACTATAAGTTATGCTATTTTTAAGACTATGAGAAAAGAGAATAGTTATGTTAGAACTTTTAAAAATTTATTTGTGCCTAAAATGTATATAATTGGACTTGATGTTTATCCAGTTTCATATACAAACTACAAACTGATAAATGACCACTTTGCAATTTTGTGAAGAACTATATGTTAATTTGTTATATTGTTTGTGAAATGTATATAAGCAATTGTAAATTTTAATTAAATAATTCAACTAAAAAGTTGAAAAAATTCAATTAAAAAAATTATAAATGAAATCTGTAAATTGTGAGTTTTAAAATTATATGTAACACCTAGAAGATAAATTAAATTCTTACAATTGGATATTAAATTTTACTCCCAAACAACAACCAGTACACTTAACAGTTTACTTTTAACACAAAATGTTGAATGCTTACTTATTTGTTTCTAAAATATGAAGAGAAATTAGAAAAAGTTACATTTCAGTAGATATTAGTACAAAAAGTAACATAACATAATGAGTAGATTTTCAGTTCTATCAAAGTTAGTCATGTAATATTTACATTTTGTAAAACCATCAATTTATAATTATTAAAATATATTGATCTGAAATATAATGCAGCGGTTCGTTCAGAAGAAAACGAATACAAATTAAACTTAGTATGTCTTTATTTTTTTCAGTTAAAGTTAATGTATTTAGGATGTTGTGAGGATTTATTTCTTGGATTTGATGACTTTGTCCCAATTTGACTCTTGCATTACAATTGTACCTGGTGGATGCTCACCGGATAGTAGTTTACAAATCGCTAATGTGAGATTTTAAAGTATTTGGTGATTTTCAGAATTTAACATCAATGCACACCATTCAACTGGGCTGATAGATATTCGAAAATAAGTCAGATCCTGTTTTTGGAGCAATCATAAAATGAAAGGAATCTTAGGTGGAGATATTTTTGAAAATAAAATATACTAACATAAAATTATAATATAAAGTTTATTTTCAAAAATATCTCCACCTAAGATTCCTTTCATTTTATGATTGCTCCAAAAAACAGGATCTGACTTATTTTCGAATATCTATCAGCCCAGTTGAATGGTGTGCATTGATGTTAAATTCTGAAAATCACCAAATACTTTAAAATCTCACATTAGCGATTTGTAAACTACTATCCGGTGAGCATCCACCAGGTACAATTGTAATGCAAGAGTCAAATTGGGACAAAGTCATCAAATCCAAGAAATAAATCCTCACAACATCCTAAATACATTAACTTTAACTGAAAAAAATAAAGACATACTAAGTTTAATTTGTATTCTTCTGAACGAACCGCTGCATTATATTTCAGATCAATATATTTTAATAATTATAAATTGATGGTTTTACAAAATGTAAATATTACATGACTAACTTTGATAGAACTGAAAATCTACTCATTATGTTATGTTACTTTTTGTACTAATATCTACTGAAATGTAACTTTTTCTAATTTCTCTTCATATTTTAGAAACAAATAAGTAAGCATTCAACATTTTGTGTAAAAGTAAACTGTTAAGTGTACTGGTTGTTGTTTGGGAGTAAAATTTAATATCCAATTGTAAGAATTTAATTTATCTTCTAGGTGTTACATATAATTTTAAAACTCACAATTTACAGATTTCATTTATAATTTTTTTAATTGAATTTTTTCAACTTTTTAGTTGAATTATTTAATTAAAATTTACAATTGCTTATATACATTTCACAAACAATATAACAAATTAACATATAGTTCTTCACAAAATTGCAAAGTGGTCATTTATCAGTTTGTAGTTTGTATATGAAACTGGATAAACATCAAGTCCAATTATATACATTTTAGGCACAAATAAATTTTTAAAAGTTCTAACATAACTATTCTCTTTTCTCATAGTCTTAAAAATAGCATAACTTATAGTTTCCAAATCTCAAGACACAGTTGAATACGACTTAAAATGGTTACTCACTGTGTATTGTGAATTGTGAAATTTTAAATGAATTGTGGATCAAAACATCAGAATTGGAAGGAATTGTGATAAGTTAAAAATAATGCATACAATTGCAAGAATTTGTAAAATTGAATGAAACTGCAAGTTGTAAGAAATTACTACAATTTTTATAAAGTTGTTTTAAGGTGTAAGAAATTGTTAAATGGCAAAAAGTATTCCATTTAATGGTTAAGGAAGTAAGAAATTGTAAAAAATATAAAATATTGGAAATTATAACTTAGACAGAATTTAAAAATTATCAGAGCTTGTAAAAAAACATCAAAGCTTTAACAGTAAATTAGTTCATCACTCCTACAAAAGACAAGATCTGACAATCATTTAGATCTGATTTTACATTTAAGTCACTATATTTTCTAAAAACAGATAATTTTTTAAGTATTCGGAATCTTAAGTCTTCAACTATGTCAAAAAGCTTAAGCCTAAATCAAATCACAATCTATAATAAGCCTAAGGATTCCCAGTTCTAATAAATGAAAGCTACAAGTCTACAAATAAGTCCACATGCAATGATTTTAAAGTATAAGTCCAAATTTTTAGTCTTAGAATTCATACAAGATGTCTATATCAATCCAAATACAAAAGTCTTAATGCAGAATTTGCTTTTAATAGTACAAATATGTTTAATATAAATGTAAGGGTATAATAAATTTTTTTTAAAATATAATTCTCAATCTCCAAAACTATAGCTAAAAGTATCAATTTAGGTTAAAAGAACTTGCCAATATTATAAGTCTAACAATTATTTAAGTCCAAGTCTGCAAATCCAGTTTATGCTTAAAACTACTAATCTTAGAAATAATATTCTTAAACATAAAGAGACTAAGAGTTTAACATACATACATATAAGTAATTAAACAGTAAGTACAAATCTATATATCTAAGTCTATAGAAAAAAGTCTATAAGTCTTACATATAAAATTTAAGTTTAGACCTAACACTCAAAATTTTATCATACAAAGGTTTCAACATTTATTACTAAAGGTCTAAATTTGAACCAAAACACAAAACACTGTTATCAGTTTTTGAGTATAAACCTAAAAGTAAACATATTTAATTATCAATCCACAGTTTAAGTCTAAAATATAAATCTAAGTTTAATTTAATATCAAATATCCTATATTTTAAGAATACCAAATGTCTACATCTTCTAAATATATGTCTTAAAGTCCAAATCAAAAATGCCAAAATATAAGTTTAGATGTAGAATTTACGTTACAAAACTGGAACTAAATCTTAATATCTTAATTTATCAGTCCGTTGTAAAAGTCCAAGTTAAAAAAAAATAAGTATACACTATCCAAATAAGTAGAAATAATCTAAGTCTTCATTTAAAAATGTCTAAGTTTAAAAAATATAAAATCAGGTCTATAAGTTTAGGTCCAAATCTGAAAACCTAAGTGTTAAAGTCTAAATCCATGTATATGTTTAGTTTTATAGTAATAAATATAAGTATAAAATTCTTTATTCAAGTCTAAACGTTAAAGTTAGACTTTAAACATAAGAACAGGTCTAATATAAATAAAAAAAAACTGTAGAATTTCAAACTCTTCACTTAAAATTTCAAATCTAACATTTTAAACATTAATGTATGGGTATTAGAATTTAGGCTCAACTATCTCAAATTTAAGTATAAAATCTAAGTTTTAAAATCAAGTCTGGATCTAAAAGTTTAAAATCCAAAGCTTTCAATTAAAATATAGAGTCGATCTTTAAAAAAATATCATATATAAGATTCCAAGCCCTCAAATAATCTGTTTAAAAATATAAGTCTAAGTAAAGTACTGAATATAAGGAATAATCTACCAGTTCAAATACAAATATATATCAAAACATAAAAAGCCATCTAAGAATCTAAGCAAAAAAACCTAAAAGTCTAAAATTAATATCAAATTTTCACAAAAGTAGAACATTATTGTTTGGGTCTTAGAATTTAGGCTCAACTATCTCAAATTTAAGTATAAAATCTAAGTTTTAAAATCAAGTCTGGATCTAAAAGTTTAAAATCCAAAGCTTTCAGTTAAAATATAGAGTCGATCTTTAAATAAAATATCATATATAAGATTCCAAGCCCACAAATAATCTGTTTAAAAATATAAGTCTAAGTAAAGTACTAAATATAAGGATAATCTACCAGTTCAAATACAAATATAACAAAACATAAAAAGCCATCTAAGAATCTAAGCAAAAAAACCTAAAAGTCTAAAATTAATATCAAATTTTCACAAAAGTAGAACATTATTGTTTGGGTCTTAGAATTTAGGCTCAACTATCTCAAATTTAAGTATAAAATCTAAGTTTTAAAATCAAGTCTGGATCTAAAAGTTTAAAATCCAAAGCTTTCCATTAAAACATAGAGTCGATCTTTAAATAAAACATCATATATAAAAATCCAAGCCCACAAATAATCTGTTTAAAAATATAAGTGTAAGTAAAGTACAAAATTTAAGAATAAATCTACCAATTCAAAAACAAACATAACAAAACATGAAAAAGCTGTCTGAAAATCTAAGCCAAAAACCTAAAAGTCTAAAATTAATATCCATTTTTTACAAAAGTAGAACATTATTTTTTGGGTCTTAAAATTTAGGCCAAACTATCTCAAATATAAGTATAAAAGTTAAAAAATAGTATAAAATCCAAGTTTTAATATCAAGACTAAAAATATAGATATAATTCTAATACTAAAATCAAGCATAAAAATCAAAGTCTAAAATTTATAAGTCTAAGCTAAATATCCAAAACAAAGTCCAAAGATTAAGTTTTAGCCTTCAAATCTAAATTTTAGATTGCAAAAGTTTCAGTTTAGGTGTAAAAATATATCATCACAATCTAAAACTAAATTTCAATATCATCACTCTATTTATTTTTTTTATCAAAATTTAGCAACTAAATATATAAAATCTAAATAAGTAAAAAATCTAAGTCCAAGTCTAAATATAATGATCTAAGTTTTAAAATCTAAGTCTAAATAAAAGCTGTAGATTTGGAAGAATTTGAAGAAACCGAAATCTACAGAATTAATACAAATTCCTTCATCAAATATACCATACCAAAAAACTGCAAACACTAATAGCGAATACAAATTATCCGTTGGAATCAGGGCCTTTAAAAGAGATCATAGTTGGATTGAATGGAAGTGATTAAAACTTTTCAGTAGAAATACAGATTGTTATAAAAACAGGACCTGACTTGTTTGGAATATCTATCAGCCCAGTTTATAAGTTTTATAATCAAGTCTGGATCTAAAAGTTTAAAATCCAAAGCTTTAAGTTAAAATATAAAGTCAATCTTTAAATAAAATATCATATATAAGAATCCAGGGCCACAAATAATCTATTTAAAAATATAAGTCTAAATAAAGTACTGAATTTAAGAATAATCTACCAGTTCAAATACAAATATAACAAAACATAAAAAGCTGTCTAAAAATCTAAGCTAAAAAACCTAAAAGTATAAAATTAATATCAAATTTTTACAAAAATAAAATATTATTGTTTGGTTCATAGAATTTAAGCCCAACTATCTCAAATTTAAGTATAAAATCTAAGTTAAAATCAAGTCTGGATCTAAAGGTTTTAAATTCAAAGCTTTCCAAAGATTAAAATATAGAGTCGATCTTTAAATAAAATATCATATATAAAAATCCAAAACCACAAATAATCTGTTTAAAAATATAAGTGTAAGTAAAGTACTAAATTTAAGGATAAATCTACCAGTTCAAAT
>JAQYXR010000360.1:0-64406 GCA_030545055.2 Neoaliturus tenellus
GTTTACTCAGCACTTTTGCTGTTTTCTCATCGCAAATTCGCTCCAAGTTGTCAAGGTCATGGTAACTGTGACTGAAACTCGGAGCGTAGTGCGAGAAACAGCAAAAGTGCCAAAAAAATTTAGGTTTCAGCGTGACCTTGACCTTTGTGACATCGATGACGTCATCTTGGTGACGTAAGGGGTGATGACGTCATCAGCACGTCATTTCTGTGACGTCATGGGTGTGACGTCAAGGAAGTGACGTCATTGGTGATGACGTCATCGATGATGCAATCGATGACGTCATCGATGGGGTCATTGACCTCGATGACGTCATCGATGACGTCATCGCTCGGGTGACCTTGAACTGGCCCAAAAGCCCCCATTCCCCACTACTTTGAACATTTGTTCTATTATTCCCTAAACAGGATTACGGGTACAAATTAAATTTTAAAGTTGTCATATAAAAAAGTTTAGAATAAAAAAATATCAGAAAGACAGGGGGTTTGCATTTAAAATTAGGGACTTCCAGTATGGATAACTTAATCTGGTAGACCCTGTACATTGAAGTTAGTGCCAATCGATCGAGCGCAATCAGTTTACCTGGTATAACGCCACTATTGGGTTTTAATTATTTCTGTAAATTTTAAAAGGGGTGTAAGGCTAATCTGGAATACCCGGTATAATGTCACGGAAAAAAACTTTTACAATTATTACAATATTATGCAATTAGATCGTGGCAAGTGGGTAGAGAAAATCATAAATGAGAGTTCCACCTAGTTAAAATTATTATCATAAACAAAAACACTAAGTGTTGAGGGGTTGCCAAGTCCTAAAAAGATGATATCAAAATATGTTCCAAGTCAATGACTTTGGTTTTAGAATAGCTACTCGACAAATTGATTCAATCTTTTAATGCTTGGTAAACATTCTGTAAAACATTATTGTTTCATTTAGAAACCGTACTTTGCAAACAGATGTATGGTATTTTATTTTATTTTTTTTTATTGAACTGTACTATTGAGAACTTCTTCATTCATCGTAATATATCCTTATTAGTATATATAGGCCTAACTTTACTAATACATCTGTTGGCTAAGTACGGTTTCGAAATAAAACAATATTGTTTTACGGAATGTTTACCAAGCATTAAAAGATCGAATCAATTTGTCGAGTAGCCATTCTAAAATCAAAGTCATTGAATTGGAACATATTTTGATATCATATCTTTTTAGGATTGGCAACCCCTCAACACTTAGTGTTTTTGTTTATGATATCATTATTTTTTTATCATATTTGGCCATTTGGGTTTTTAAAGTAAAATCTTTAAGTAGGAAAACAGATTTAATTAAAAGCTTTAAAGTTAAACGGAACACTATGTTTGTATTCGTTGTCTGGAATTTATACAGAGGAACACTGCTGTCGTTTATAGGGTAGTTTTTTTAGCTATTTATAGCTGCATTAAGAGATTAAAATACTAATTTATGGGTCCATGCTGAATACCCGTGATTCGTAATGGAAGTGACAGGAGGTATTTATTTGAAGGTGTCTTAATCTTGGTCACCCCCTTCGAATTCATCTTTACTATCGAGATATAAATCAAAGATTGTTAAATGCATAAGTTAGCTCCTCGGTTTCGAGAAGGCAAGCCACACAATATGCAGACGACACGACTCTCTACTTTGAATCAGAATCCTGTGAAAATCTTGAAATTGAATCCTTTATAAATCTGAACACCTGCATTCAAAAAATTCAAACAGAACACTTGACAACAGACCACTCAAAAACAAACTATATTCTTTTTCACTACGGGACAATGAGCTTGAATCGGTTCCATCTCTTATGGTGGATGACATCACTCTAATAGAGGTAGATTAGACTAAATTTCTGGGATTGCACCTCGATAAAGGTTTGAACTGGCAGTCACACGTCAATAGTGTCAGTTCTATGGTTGCAAAAGGTATTTTCATCACACTACATCGATATCACCTGTTTTCGACCCTCGTTTCTACTGTCGAAACACCTGTTTTGCCGGCCTAGGCCGGCAAAATTTTCTGGCCTAGGCCTGCAAAATCAGCTGGCCTAGACCTTACATAAAAACATTCACATCAACACGTTGTATCACAAAAACATGTGACTGCAACAATGAAATGAATTGGTTGCCTAGCAACCGGAAACTCAAGCAGTACATCTCGCTAGGTTAGTTGATGTTATGTTTTGTTTGTTGTGAACGAAAAAGTAATGTTTTCACTTGTTTAGAATTTATTGAATTGTGTAGTGTGATGAAAAATATCGTTCGTAACTCGGGCCGAAAGCGTTTTGCCAACCCTCGATCGTTTCAAGTTCTCGACTTCGTCTCGAACTTGAAACACGATCTCGGGGGCGGCCAAAACGCCACTTTCGGCCCTTGTGACGAAATATACTATTTCGTCATGCGTAAAGTTAAAACATTTTGCACACCTCAAGTATTAATCATGGCCTACTATGGCCTTATTTACCCACATCTCTCGTACGGAATTCGGCTGTGGGGTGGCTGTGCTAAGAGAGAATTCGAAAGGGTGTTCAGACTTCAAAAGAAATATATTAGAATCATTGCAAACTTACAGCACAGAGAGTCGTGTAGAGACGCTTTCAGGGAGCTCGGGAAACTGACCCTGCCTGGCCTCTACATACTGGAGACAGCAGTTTACTGTCGCTTCCAGTGCGATCTTGTATAGGGCAATTTTGTGCATGGTTACGCCACGAGAGGTGGGGGATGTGTTCCGTGTTGGGCAGCATAGGACGGCGGCATCTGAACGCCTCCCCTCTTTTGTAGGGATCAAGCTGCTCAACGCGCTACCCGAACGTCTCAAACATTTGGAAAATCCACTTTCGTTTAAGAAAGTTTTGAAGCGGGAGTTGACGCGTTCTGGGTTCTACGCGGAGGAGGAGTTCTTAGCCTACCACTGGGGATGAAGGGGGGGGGGGGCATATCTCCAGTTCCCAAGGGGTTTTTATTTACATTTATTTTTATTTGTTATGTTTTATATTATTTCTCTTTTAATTATTTTCTCATGAAGATTTCAATTTATTTTATTGATAAGAAAGACTAAAAGATGTACGAGATTTGACGTTTTCCACACACAGTATTAACAATGTATTCTATGGCAATAAACTATATTATTATTATTATTATTATTTATTATCTATCTAATGTAACGTGTGCAGAACCATTAGAGGTGCCTACACTATAATTTTAAAGAATGCCATTTAAAACTGTTGTGTTTTTCTACTTATTTTCGCATATTTATTTGACCACTTAGTTATAACTGCGTCCATAAAAACTTCAAAATATTTAAAACATTTAAACAGTCTTGAGATGATTTTACATGATTAAAATAATACATTTTTTATGTGCGCCAGAGTGTTTAACGTATTTTCTGAAATGTGTATTTACTCCTTATGTCGGAGCAAAACCTCAAACGTTTGAGCTATGCGGAGGTTTACGACATACGTCATTCAAACAAAGCTGCAATAAACATTCCACTTTTTACTATCTGTTTAAAATATTTGCCCTCTAAGCAATTTGGATTTATGACTGAAACCAAGCAAATATTGTCTGTTTTACTTTAGGTCACATGGTTCAAAACAAATCTATTAATTTCTTTTAATTTTTTTGGTGTGTGGCCTATTGTCTACACCATCCAAATTGTTGTGGTAAAAATATAAAAAGAAAACATGTATCAAAATAATCTTTGACTTCACAATTTCACTATATAAATTGTGGAAAACAGAAATTGTTTTAGTAGGTATTGTGGTTAACTTTTCCCATATAAAAGAAGGGACTTTACCGGTAGGTAAAAATACGTAAAAAAAAAAAATGCTAACAAAAGTCTTCAAAATGCATACTTTAAGATTATTTTGTTTTTACTGTAAATTACTGTTACCATAGATTAATAATCTGTTCTATCTATTCCATATATATCCTAATAAATGGCTACTCTTGCTAGCGTCGGAAGACATTTAAACTGTGCTGTTGCAGGCAAGATTAATAGCTGTGTCGCAAATTAACTAAATGTTACTAAATATATATAAAGGCTAGAAATACATCAGTTTGAAAAAAGGTTTGAGTTTTTCAAGCTTTTTAATTATTTAGATTTAGATTTACTTATTTTACTGACAATTTTTTCAAACCTCCAAGCTGTTTTTTGACGATACATATGATTTATAAAATAATAATTTTAGCTCTATATTAATATTTTACAGGGTGTTTACAAACAATCTGGAAATATTGTGTGTATTTATTCATTATGCCGAGAAAAAAAATTCTCTATAGGGAAATTCGTTAATAAAAAATAAATAAATAAATAAATAAATAAATAAAAACATAAAACAGGAGTTTAAAATGACCCCGTCAAGCTGCTAGCCACCATTGTATTTTTTTACATATTTTATTTCCGTTCAAATGGTTGTATTAAGTTCATATGTGGTATGGACCTTCATCACACCAACACACTAATGTTCATTTTCATAAAAAAAAACTTTCACGTGTATTTTAAAAATGGCAGACATTTTTTATTTTTATTTTAACACTCAAATATCTCAAAATCAGTTAATTTCATCAAGATTTTACAAGAGAGAAAAAAGTTGACAAATAAAATTATCGATTATGATATCAAGTTGGTGACAACAAATAACGTAGTTATTATTAATTACAGTGAAAAATCAATGTTTTTTCTGTACAATAATCCTAATAACTCTGTTATTTGTTGTTTAGTAATTATAAACTTGGTAAGCATTAGTTAGTTTTATTTGCCAACATTTTTTTCTCTGCAACAGTTTTGATTTGATAAAATTTACCGGTTTTAAGATATACTAGTTTTAAAACTTAAAATGGCAACCATTTTGAAAATATACATCGGAAAAAATATTTTTTCCCTGAAATTGGAAATTGGTGTGATAGAGGGTCATAGCATATAAAAACATAATACAACCTTCCGTTACGGAAATAAAAACTATTATATGTAAAAACAAAATGGAGCTAGCGGTTTAACGAAGTATTTTAGACTACTGTTTGTAGTAAGGTTTTTATTGTTTTGATCTAAGGAATAAATGCACAAGATATTTCCAGTGTATATTAAAATACAGTTCTGCAGTAGGTTTACTACAAGCATATTTCAACCTAAATATTTATCAATAGAAGTTACAAAATAAATAAAGTTATAGAATAACATTAGTTAAATATACAACCCAAAATGGTCCTTCAAAAGCTAAATCAATTACTTTTACTGCATGGTGTTCAATATGATCAATATGGTACAAAGCGAACTTCTAAGAGTGGAATTGGAGAGCCAGGAATGAGGTTTAGGTACATCATTATATTCGGTCATGTTATCACTTTCTTACACACCGACGGTACCAGGGGTAATTTAAGACTAATTTTTAATATCATTAAGTAAAATAAGTATTTTATCATTTTATAATTAGTCTTTAAATTAATTAAACCTTGAAATTCTAGTTGTAAAACCAAGAAATGGAGCAGTATCATTATTTATTAAATTTGAAAATCAACTGTCCGCTATTGTAGAAGCACATTTCATGCCTGCAGGAGACGTTGCTAACTTTTGATTGATGGACAGAAACCTACATTCATTTAGGTAAAAAAAACTAATAACGTAACATTGAACTTGTGTTTGAAAAAACATGTTACAACACAACATCGTCATATTTAAAAAGTAATTTCAGTTCAATTTTAGGGGTTCACTTCTTTATTTAATAACATCTAAATGTCAATGTCTGAAACTTACATAAAAAAGAGAGGCTTGAATTTATTTTATTTCAACATGTCGTTAGATTTGGAGAACAATGGATTTTCCGTGTGTTAAAACGTTCCATTCTTAATTATCACGAGTTTCACCATTTTAAATTTCTTTATAAGAAGTAGCTACTAAACTAATAATATAATTATATGGCTGGATGCAATAATACTAAAAATAATTGGTCTATGAGAACATTTTTATGCTAATGTAAAACTCCTGACAGAATTTTTTTTCAATTTTATATAAATAAATCGGAGAAATTTATATAAATAAATCTGAAATAATTAGTGAATAGTTAATAACATTAAATAAGCTGTGAATTTTGTAAAAATTAAAATTAAAATAATTTTAATAAATTCTTACAAAAAAGATGGAAAATGGAATAAAATATAGGGAAATGAACTTTATTCGGATTTTCATATATGCTACTAACAAGGAGATCTGCTTTGAGGTCACTTAATAGACTTTTCTGATGCGCATAAGGGAAATCTCTCTTTTAAGGGTGATAAATTATTCTGAGAAAACTGAAACAAAAAAGAACATGAGGGTACAGAAAGGTATGTTAAAAAACGTCAAGCTTCAAAGCTCAAGGTCTTTTCCTATTTTAAAACTTCATTTTCTGCTTCGAGCAATTCATTTAATTCAAATTATGCAAGTGTTTACCTAGTTACTATATAAACTAACAGAATTAATTGTGCTAAATACAATTAGAATACTAATAGTTTATAATGAATTAATTTATTATTAGAATACGATATAAAATAACCTAAAATAATGATTTACATGAATCTCTTTAAAAGTGTCTTTTAAATGTACTGTCGTATTTTACTATAATATTATACTATTAATATAAGTAGAGCTGTGCAAAAGTAAAAAAACTTTAACTGCCCTATAGTTGGAGTTAAGCATTTTTCATGCATGACTGAGAGAATATAACACTGAGAGCCTACAATACCATTTGAGACAAAAACTTTTCAAGAGTCGAGTTCTTGTTTTTATCCGTAAACTTTGACCGAAAGATCGATACGCAACCTCCCATTGTTGAACCTTCATTGTGTACCAACCTTCAATGTTTACAATAAAAAAGGTAAACAGAATTTAAATTTTTATGTCAGTGGAGTTTTTGGAGAAAGCTAGTTAAAAATGACATTTTATTGTAACGTACCAAACAATCTTAAGGAATTAAACAAAAACATTAGAAGTTAAATTAGATTAAGTACCTCCCTAGTGTAATTTAAATCTTGTTGCATTTTAATTAATAATAGACGGATGCAACTTATCACACTTATTAATTTACATTATCTAACTTATGGCATAGCAGCCAAAGGTTTTAAACTTCTGTATGGTGAAGTGTTCAAGTATTCAAAAATTATTTTTAAATTTCAATACATTATAATTGTTATAATAATTAATTAACTATTAAAAAAGACGTTTTATTTTCAAAAACTCTATCATACTTTAAGTAATAAACTAAGAACTGTTGCTTTATTTTGTTAGCTCCAAAGACAAATAGGAGAGACATGGAATAAGGAATTGCAGCGCACCATCTCCCCCACTCAATCCCCGCCGTGTAATTAATTTTTTATAATAACACTTGATATTTTAAGGGAATCTCACCCATAGGCCTATTAGAGAAAATATTTTGCAAACAATGTTTTCTGATTTTCCCGGTCCCGTCTAATTTTACTCCATGTTTTTCCTGATTTGAGATTCTTTGAGGGGACCAACTAGCTTAGGGTATGTATAAAGATTGGATGAAACAAGTGGCTACCAATGGTTATATATTTATGTACTAATGGATTTATGTATTTTTTGGGAATTTCCCCTTTAAGGAATACGGTATTGTGGTAGTACCATAGCCATAAGACCTAAGCCCGGGACCATGTTAATTTTTCATATAGAGGTTCATAGAGGTTAAAAATACCATACGTTCATTTTCGCATGTCCGTCGTAGACCTACTGATAACTTTTGTAAAATACTTCTGATTTCGATTAAATTTGATTCGAAGGTATAGGACCAGGTATATTTTCATGAGTTCACGAACCAGTACAATCGGGTAAAGGACGCGGTGTTTTATGGGCGTATTAAAATCGCAAAAAATGTTTTTTTGACATTTTTTACCTTACTTTATAGAATTTCAACATTTTTTACTGAAACCATTTAAAAAGCTTGAAAAAAATTTTTTGTAATTTAGAACTTTTAACCTCTCTTAACAGATTACGAATAAAATAAAAAAATTGGTTTGTTATGAAGAGCAATCTACAAAATCCTTGTTTATTGACATAACTTGATTACTGACATAACTTGATTATTGACTTAACTTATACAATTTAGTAGGCCATTTACTAGGTAGGTTTGAACCTATATTTGCTCACAACAACCAAATGGCGGCAAACCTACTTCCTCACCCCAAAGGTGTTGTATTGAACCTCAGCTCATGAGAAATGAGACGGATTTCATCCGTAAGACGTGAAATGTATATATATATATATATATATATATATATATATATATATATATATATATGTTTAAAATGGTAATGTATATATGTATATATATTTTTATTGTGTTAGGCGGCCAACATCCTAATTCAACGGCCACAAGACGCGGGAGTTTGTACATTTGTAATGGGTAACTGTCATTCCCCCTTTCTTCTTCAAAAAGCCTCGAACCTGGCCTGTCACCTTAGAGAAGGGGATTTGATTCGTGGATTCCTGCTAACTATCATGTTTATTAAAACCAAGCAATAAGGGGCCAGGGCAGGGTAGGGTTAGGTTTTTTTACTTAATAATCATGTAGACCTAAATTAAAATACAAATAGTTCTGTTAATCTTGCATTAAAAGAGCCGAGCCGAGCCATTCCCGTGGCAGGTTGGTACATTACGAGTTTTTCTTTATAGTTCATGTTAGATACAATTCCTGTAATTCTACATCATAGGTCTGAGTTAATTTATCATACCACTATCATTATTCATTTATTATGCCACATCAAAGCTGGCTTAGAGTAAGAGTTTATCTTGGTTC
The DNA here is from genome assembly GCA_030545055.2 of Neoaliturus tenellus. NCBI lineage: Eukaryota > Metazoa > Arthropoda > Insecta > Hemiptera > Cicadellidae > Neoaliturus > Neoaliturus tenellus. The sequence goes on from JAQYXR010000360.1 coordinate 8,803, forward strand.
TGGGTATAACAGTCAGTTATCCTAGCGCCACTTCAAACATCCAGTTCTAGCTCGCCACAGATTCACTTATTCTCTTAGCTTAATTATGGTTTAGTACAAATATAGATATCTCCAATTTCCACAGCGCTAATCGTCTTCACTAGATGTAACAGCTTGTTCATTCAATTACCGGTATGTTCGGTTCCCTGTATTCCACTAGGCCCGCAAGCGTATTTAGTTTTCCATACGTTTCAATTTGGAAATAATTTCCCGCGTTGTAGCAGATCTGCGTCCGCAGCGAATTTCCAATGGAATTACGGTGTATTTTCTATTTCTCCATAAAACCATGAGCGTGAGTATGTAGGTTTTGTAGGTAAATATAAGTTAAACCCTTCCTAATGAATGTGCACACTAAATTACGGTATATCAAAATATGTCAATATATAGACAGGATAGAAGGTTTTTGTTGATTTCCCATAAGAATAACACGGGAAACACATTTTTTATTTTCTGTGTAACCAGTGATTCAAAATAACAAATTGTTTGTTTTTTTTAAAGTTCTTTTAAGTAAATAAAATTATCCGAATATGATACAATTTAGTATGTCACTGCACTTTGCAGATATTATTCTACATTTACTTACAACACCCCCATAACAGAAACCTAATTTCGACATTCCCATGGTGTTATGAGGATGATAAAAATTACTCAATTCCGTTAGAGACTCGCTCATCAACCAGTTCTGCTGCAACTAGGTTTATTGAAGATATAAACCCCTCATATTAGGATAAATTCCTACTGTACCGTTTCTATCATGGTCAATTAAATATAAAAACAAATATTGTGTACTGAAAGATGTGTGTTTAGGCGGAGAGTGTCGAAGAATGCAAAGGGGAGAAGGGAATTGGGTATTAAATCCTCCTAGTTATATTCTCTTTGTTTCGACCGCACTCAGATATTCCACTCTGTATCTCACCTGGGAGCAGAGCTGTTGCCACGCCGATCAGATGAATTTAAATGGAATATCCTCCATTTCATTTGGCAATAAATAAAAATTATTCATGTGCTTCAATGACTAGGGCCTTAAATCATTTTAACTTTAAAGTGGTGAAAAATTCCCTTAACAGTTTAAATTCATCATTCTTTCTTTTATACAATTTAGGTTAAATGATAAAACTTCATACATCTTTCCTGGACTATTTCAGATACGTATAGTTTTTAACCTTTTGTGGGTACGGTCCAGAGAGAGTAAATGTAAGATCTTAAATGTAAGTAAAGCTTAATTTGTAGGTATTAGTAAAGAGCAGTGCTTCAAACTCCATCTTTGAGGGACCACAATAAGCAAGGCGAAAATCGTAGTCAGTCAAACTTTGCATTAAAAAGATAATGCCGAAATGTGTAAATACAATAACATCAAAAATATTCGGCCTTTTTGAGTATGGGGTTTTTGGTAAACTCAGTTTCCAAAGGTTAAATAGATTGGAAGTTATCGCATTTTAAAGATTTGTTGTATAGTACCTGATGATTTCAATGTAAATTTCCCGTTTTTTACTTTGCCACATCTAAAAGATAGGGATTGTTGTTTGTTGTTTTATGATTAATTTGAATTTCTGTACGAACATAGTAAAAAATGTTTTACTCAAAGATAAACATTAATTTCCAAGCCTAGAGACGATGATATAGCATAAAATATAAAGCATAATTATCTACCATCGCTTGAAAAAAATCAGCGTCGCATACTTGAGGTCCTGTTGATAACTTAAATATGAATTACTATTAATAGAAAAAGTTAAATGAACGGCCATATTGGTAAACTTGATGGCTTAAAAAGAGTGATTCAGACTCAAAGAATAGTACTTCTAAATTATATACTCCCGAATGTGTAACTGACTCACTCATCGGGGTATCAGAAATTCGTGTAGTGTCGGTAAGGCAGATTAAGGGGTAGTGCAGTCCAGCCGTGGTACTGTAGTTAAATTTGTTCAATAATATAAGTCCGAGAACTAAACATGTAATGTGATCTACTGTACCACGGTTGTACTGCATTACCCCTTAATCTAAGTTGTGTAATCATTTAACCATCATCCCATGGTCAATGAAATGTGCGATTGTTAACAAGACTTGTAACAAGATCTTTCACTTCTTATTATATTAGGGTGCGAAATTCAGCTTGCACTCGACATATTGCTGTATCTTCCTCCGTAAATCGCCAAGATATACTTGTGTAATGTCATGTAGGAGTTATATAGTTTTTTTTTCTTTTTTAGATTTATCAACCACGTAGTCCTTCACTAAATGTAAAATTATTTTAGTTCTTCTGCTCTAGCGGCAAAAACGGTTGGGCCTATAAAATATTTGAGACGATCTTTTACTACAACTTTGTTTCAAATATGCCAAACTCGATACACAGAGCTTGAAGTAGGGAATTTTTTCTGAATTTCAAGTTTTTTATTGTTTTTTTATTGTTTTTGTTTATTATTGTTTTTTAAAAACATTTTGTTTAATTTTACTGTATTTAGCTGAATTTTGCGTGTTGCTTTTCCATAAGCTTTAACTTTTGTATTAACTTAGCTTGACAGTAATATTTAAAGGAAATTCACTGTATTTAGAAGTGTAACAGTGCTAAAAAATTGAACTCGTAAATAATAATTCATAATTAATGCCAGTTTATCATGTTTTGTTGGTCCTAAACCCTCCAGTACGTTTTTTAACGTTTACTTATTTATTTATGTGGGGATTTAGCGTAATTTTATAATAACTACAATATTTTTTAGATCTTTCAAAATTGCGCATGCACATATCCTGGACATCACCGATATACCTAACTCTCAAACATAAAAAAAAAATTGTGATGAATGCCAAAATTATGTCTTTATTTGCCTACTAGGCGGAACTGATTGTTTTATAATTGTTTGTTACTTACTGGCCCAAAACTTTGGTCTCCGACTATTTGAGGTATATCTGCAATGTTTAATTAATACTTGCAATACTTTATTCAGTAACTACAGTAATATTGTATTAAGAAGCTTGAGGTTTTGTATTAACTTTGCATAAAAGGAAAGCTACTAGATTTAAAAGTTTAAAACATTGAACAGAGCTTGAAGTACGGAAATTATTCCTAATTTCAAGGTTTTTATTGTTTTATAGTTCTACTGCAAAACATTCCATTAACTTAGCTGTAAGTAGCTGAATCTTTGCATTTTGCTTCACCATAAGCTTGAAGTTTTGTATTAACTTATAGCTTGACAGTGATATTAAAAGAAATTCACTATATTTAAATGTTTAACACTCTTAAAAATTTGAACTTAAATATTATAATTAATGTCATCTAATATTATGTGTTTTTTATCTTACCTGTTGAATATAAACGGATTTCTCTGATACCTATACTGTTAAAGTATAAGTTGTTTGTGAATTGGTGACATAAATCTAACTTTTAAACCTTTCACTTTTTGTCGTATCTCAAATCGTTACTTTAAGACCGATTTACAACTTTTATTACTACTAAATTTCATACAACTTGTTTGTAGAACTAACTACAGTTATATTTTATTTGAAGTTCGAATTTTGCATTCACTGAACTTGTAAAATATCCCTGTAACCTGCAACAACTCATTTGTTTATATTTTAAATTTTCAATAAGTAATATACATTAGCCATAAATATAGCCTGAACAAAAATAATTTATACTCACCATTCATCATAAAATAAATAGACCTAATATATGCCATCTCAATTTTAAGTAAATCAACATAGCCTAAATGAATAATTAATATAGCCTACATACCATAATGTAATAAAATTGCTTCATATTTAATAAAACCCATGATTATTTAATCATTCTAAATTAATCTCTATGACAATAATTTAATATAGTATAATAGTGAAGTGACACCAAGATTAACAGTGATACAGTGTGCATTAACATATGTGATACAATCAAGCAACAATGAACAATCCTTCTTCTCAATTTGAATGGCCTAGTGATTAGATGTATTTTTAAGGGTCTTATCCCAAGTTAATATAATAACCCCATAAAATAGTTATTGAACACCAAAAGTTCAATTTTTTTATGTAGAAGAAGAACTACAGGTAATAGACACCCATTTTGAAGGCCGAGAAGATATTAAAACCTGTAGTGAAGAAATTTAAAATTGGTAATATCCCTCCATCAGGGGTGGACTGACACTATGAAAAGGGCGGTGGAATGGGTACGGGAGGGGCGCCATATATATACATATATGGCATTCATATTATTATGTATATAATAAAGAACATTTATTATACATATTTCGACTCTCATATCATTTTCTAGCAATTAAAATTGTAACCTTACAATATTAAAAAGTTTATAGTTTAGACTTAAAAATGGCATAGTTGAAACATGTGACCAAAAAATGGATACTTTGGTCTTTATTTCTAATGATTATAACAACAGAATCCCTTAAAATTTAAACGATTTACAATGTATCTATAGAAGTGTATTACTGTAGTTTGTAAAATACAGTGAAATCAAACAAGTGTAAACAGTAACTTCTTAATTTTCAATAAACATTATAAACTGATATTAAAAATCAAACTAATGAAAGTAAAAATAACTTTACAATAAGCATTTGAAGGCTTTGTAGGCAAATATTAAACTTGAAAGCCGTAGTTTTTTATCTTCATCAAAACCAACATATTTCATTTACATGACTGTTTGTTTATATTGCTGCCCATAAAAGTTAAGTCAATATACCAACAGTTTATACGTGAAGAAGTCTTCGTAATTGTTCACTCTTTTCATTTATCTTGTCGATTATCTAATAATTCTTGATCTCGACAAGTATATCCCCCTCCATGTTCATGAGAAATAAGGTATGAAGGTGTTCATCAGTGAGTCGTGAATGGAAAGGAGCCTTGTTTTGATACATTTTAATTTTGCAAAGGGCCGTTCACATGACACTTGGGTGACTGGTAATGTCAAGAGACTTAAAGACTTTAAAAAGGTTCGTGTACAGCATTGAAAATTACAACTGTACTCAAGTACAGACGTCTAATGCACTTGAAGCAAGTATTTCATTTTTACCACTTTTACACTGAATATACTGCAAATCGTTTGGGTCTCTTTATTCGTCATCATTTAAGTTGGAAACCAATTCTTCTTCCGAGAGCTCACCTTCAAAATCATCCATTGGTTCTGTTATGTTTACCGGCTTCGACAACTGGTGATGACACGGTGATTAAAATATACTAATTCCTCCTCCAGTTTCCCCTCCTTGCAATCGGTAACTAATTTTATTATCCTTTGAAAGCTATAAGAGTTAATGGCAATTCTGTTAAACCGCTTGGGATCAAAATATTTTAAATCTAAACATAGACTTTGTTTTGCTGAAAACTTTTCGTTCGTACATTTGACAGCTTGATCTATAACACACTTAAAAACGGTTACTTCAAATCGGCGATTGCTGCATGTCCTCAATTAGGCCACGTCTCCTGATGAAGTTTCTCCCGGCATTTTCTTCTTTTTCCTACTCTCACCCCAGGCAGTTTTGCTTCCATGATGATTTCTTTGATATTTTTGGAACTGTACCGGACAAGTGTTCGATTTTGTTCGTTATTTCAGTGACGAAGACCTCTGCAGCTTTGAAGGCATCGACAAACTTGGACCTAGCACCTTTTAAACCCTAAAGGCGCCTTTTTTCCTAAGTGCAGCTTACTAGCCTCAATGCTTGAACATAGTCAAGATCCTTGGTTTGCAGGTAATCTGTAAGTGGAGTGGTGTGCTAAACAATCATCAGGAAAGTCATTACAACGAAGATTGTCTGGAAACTGCATAGTTTCTGCAAAATGCAAATAACGCATCGTTCCTAACCTGTCAAAATTGTCGATTTATTAAAATAATGGATTACAGTACAAGAGTTGTTTTAATACGCGTATTTATATTCAAAATTGTACATATTCCATAATAAAAACAAATATACACTTTGTGTAAGGTTTAACAAAATCATCCCCCTGGGATTGACCTTTAATTGTACTACGTCGCAATGGTCACGCCCAGGCTGACAGCTGTTTCGCCGCCCAGGTTAGCCAACTATGTCGAGTCATTGCTACACGAAAGAGATCCCAGTTGAAGCAATTTATCGAAGTTGAACATTTAATTTATATGAAGATAAACGTATTATGTTCAAGTCATGAAGTGCAAACCCATTAACAGTTCTAGGAAAAACAAAAATTCACAAATATTGAACTTTTATAAAATATTTCACAATTCCTTATAATGAAAAAATCTTGTCCTAGGGGCGCCGGGGCGCCTTGATGGGGAGGGCGCACCGGGAATTTTCCCGGTGTCCCGGCGGCTCAGTCCACCCCTGCCCTCCATTGTATTCATCACCTACTGGATTACATAGTAACTACAAATCAAAGGACTAAACAGTTTTTATAGACAAGAAATTTATTAATAGTAATTGAATCTTAGAGAAATCAACTTAGATTAACTTTTGAAGAATTTTTTTGAACTTATTTAAACCTTAAAATTATATTGAGTCAAGAAGAAACTTTGAACCTAGATTGAACTTACAGCAAGCATTGTTGAGACAGTGAACCTACTTTTGATTCAATAATACTTAACGTCATAGAGAATTTATCCAATTCCATCTAGAAATTATCTCTATATTGAATTCAAATTTTATGATTTTATTTTCCAATATAATAATATTAAGTCAACAAGAATTTATTCGACCCCGCACGACCACCCCAACCCTGAGAAAAGTTCCATGTTTGAGCAATAGCCCATATTAGACAGAGACATTTATTTAAGAAGACAGTAATTAATTAAATAAAATCCCCATAATTTGTAATATCCATTGTTAGCCCTTTTTCATATTCCAAATAACTTATTGTTTAATTTAAAATAAACTCAATTTTGTTAATTGTATTCAAGTGTTTTAATATATCCAAAGACGCCATTAAGCCTAGATTAGTCCATCTTCCTTCATAGAGGTATCAGCTGTTAGGATAAGGAAGTAAAGTAAAAGGCCACAAGTGTAAGTGTACACATATACATAAGTGTAAAAAGAGAGGTGTGTAGCAAATTTGGCGACCAACGTATGGGGCTCGAATAAATTCTTGTTAGCCTATGAAGCAATTTTGAACCTTATAACCTAAGCAATTGTACTAGCTAAGTTAAGGAAATATTAACTCATTACATAGATTAAGGATTTTAATTGTATCATACCTAGCTATAAGTTTATCCCAATTTTCCACCATCATGTCCGATTCCAATAAATCCCCACTTAGACCGCTTAGGAATCAAACATCACAAGATGAAAATCTAGACACAGCTGACAATGCGATGAATGCTACAGACGACAACACAGACTCAGTACACACCTCACCACGACACAACACACGTGAAAGTACTACGTCCATTGACAACATCATTACAAAAGAAGAAATTGAGAAATTAAATAATTTATCCGGGTACAGTAATCTCGATCTATTTCACGGGTTTGCGACACAAAGAACGCTGAGCGAGAATGATGTAAACAAACACGACGCCATCTTGCCATCGCCGACCATGGACGACGGAGACGAACGAGTCAAAGCCGAAGCTAGCCGAACGTGGCCGACAACACCCGAACCATTACGTTCTTGCAGTAAACAACTACTCTCAGCTGATTATGACTCAAATACCGTACAACCGTTCCCGAATATACAGCCCGACCCAAACTCGCAACTGATGATGATGTTGAATTCCATAAATTCGAACATCAGTGGAATAAATTCAAAAATCAATGAAGTTAATTCCAGTCTCAATTCCAAAATCACCGAAGTTAATTCCAACATTGATTCCAAAATCACTGAAATTAAAAATGAACTAAAATCTGACATAAATGAGATACGCGCCATACAACAAGCACATAGCTTGGAGCTACAACAAATTGAGAGTAATATCATTAAAAAAGTATACAAACAAAACGATGAAATAAGAAATGACTTAGCTAACGACTTACGTATACAACGTGAGGAAATCAACAAAACAATTGTAACTGAGACACAGAAAGTTGAGACCAAGTTGACTACTCAAATGATGGAAATCTGTAGGGACAATACTGAAAATTTGCGCAAAACTCACTATGAACATAAACTACAGGTAGAGACCCAAATTAAGACCCACATTACCCAGGTCAAAGATGAACTAATACCAGCAATAACACAAAACCAAGTGGTAATCAAAAGCCAAAACGAACAATTAACTCTAATAAACGAGAAAATTCTAGAACATGAAACTAAACTAAATAATCTCAATGACTATGTGCAGAAACCAATCACCTTGAACCCACAGATACATGTCACATGTACCGGCAATAATTTAATGACAGACATGACCTTACCAAAATTTAATGGCAGAACACAAAATCCACCTGAGTATTTAACTAAGCTAAAACGTTACCATCAAAAATTGTTACAAAAACAACTCAGTGACCCAATAGAAGTATTAACTGATACAATCGAAGCGAGTTTTGAAGGACAAGCATCAAAATGGTTCTCGTTGATCAAAACTGACGTAAATTCATGGGAAAATTTTGAAAACCAGTTCCTGAATAAATATTGGAGCCGAGACGTGCAACGTGCTGTTAGACAAAAGATAGAGACAGAACGCTACCGCCCAAATGGAAACCTCACTAGATCTGAATATTTCGTAGAACGAGTCATAACACTTCGATCACTAACTCCCACCTTATCTGAAGATGAAATAGTATCTATATTGGCTGAACATTTTTGTACCCTAGTACAAGATGCACGACGAGTACAAAATGCAAACAGTGTGTATGAGTTTGAAGCGCTACTACAGCGACAAGATCTACATGATGCTCACAAACGTACTAAGCAGCAAAACCCACCAGCACAAAACCCAACAATGACCAACGAACGCCAACCAAACTATAACCAGAACTACCAACACAATAACAAAACAAATTATCAACAACAACAACCATATTACCAAAATACCAACCCTCATGCTTACAACCCCAGAAACAACAAACCACAGCAAAATTATTACAATCGACCACCACACAACTCAAATGGGAACCAAAAATATTATCAGCCGCCACAAGGAAATATTAATTATATGTCAGCCAACATGTCACCACAAGAGTATAATACCAGATTTCAAGGACAACAAAGTCAATACGACCGAAGACCACTCACACCCGAACAAGAATCCACCGTACGGAATATTGCGTCACCAACGCCTACACAAACTAAATCTACAGCAAGTAATACACCCCAGCACAGCGGACCGCATCCTTTAAACGGTTAAGCGCTGAGGATGCAAAACACGGTCTGTACACATCTCCCCAATCACACAACATAATAGCTTCTTCAGCGCAATCAAATAATATAATAATGAACAGACCAAATAATAATTATGACAACTATAAATATGATTATTACAACTTAAACCAAGAAGAATTTCATACAAATACTATTTGCTGTGACCCAGAATTTCTATTAAGTGAAGATATGCCTCAAGAATTGTATAACAAAAATAGTTTTAAGAATAATTGCCCTGAAATATACATTAAAATAGCCAACATTCCTGTTAATGCATTAATTGATACTGGATCTAACATCACATGTATAAACGAAAACTGGTTCCTTGAAAACAAAAAGAAAATTCCAAATTTTGAAGAACTGCCCGTAAACAACACCTTTATCAAAACAGCAACCGGTGGAAAATCAAAACGAATATCCAAAATATTATTGATACCAATTAAACTGAACAACCAACATACATACATACAGACGTTGCTTGTACCCCACTTAGTTAGACCTTTAATAATCGGCACAGATATTTTGAATACATGGGAAGCCAAAATAGACTTCGAACACAATGTGATAAACCTAAACCTAAATAACAACCAAATAATTTTAAAATTCGGAGATATCACAGTAGATGGAATTTCATGCTACATTGAACACAACAATATCTATAATGACGAAGACGACAATATAACATATGACAATTTAGACAAACAAAACCTGTATGAACCCAATTTTAAGACCAACCAACCAACATGCAGCATTACACCCGAACTCGTACAAGATTCCCTCAAGGAAAACCAATTAATTAATGACCAACAGCGCTCACAACTCAAAAATTTAATAATGACTCATCGGGATATTTTCTCCGACAAACCTGGAGTTTGTAATAAATACCACCACATCCTAAAGGTTGAAAACCCACAAAATTTTAAAAAGAAAACCTACCCCGTCCCGTTAGCCCATCAAGATAAAGTTTTACAAGAAATTGAAAGAATGGAAGGTCTAAACATAATCGAAAAATGTAATAGCACTTTTGTGAACCCCATCATCCCTGTCATCAAAAAGACCGGGGAAATTTGCCTCTGTCTTGATGCTAGAAATATTAACCAATTAATCACACCAGATTATGAATGTAACCGATCAGTTAACGAATTGTTAGCCAAATGTCCTAATTCCAAATTTATAAGTAGTGTAGACTTAACCTCATCCTATTGGCAAATACCCTTATCAGAAGAATCTAAACAGTATACTGCATTCCAATTCAACGGGAAAACGTATCAATACAAAGTAACACCTTTCGGAGTGTCAACATCACAAGCAGCTTTAGTTCGAGCACTAGACCGAGTATTTGATAATTCAGTCGAGAACTTTACTATGATTTACATTGATGATATATGTATCCTGTCACCTGATTTTGAATCCCATCTACAGCACCTAAGGTATATTTTCCAAAAACTAAAGGAAGCCAATATGACTGTCAAGTTCACCAAGTCAAAATTCTGCCAGAGTTCAGTACCTTTCCTTGGCTACACACTCACCAAAAATGGATTAGAGATGGATCAAAGTCGCATCAAGCCTATACTCGAATTCCCAACGCCCAAAAATAGAACAGAACTCAAGTCTTTCCTTGGATGCATTAACTATTATAACAAATTTATTGATAAGTTTTCACACACAGTTCAACCACTTTTACGTCTTACTTCAAAGAAAGTTAAATTTAACTGGACTTCTCAAGATGATCGAACATTCAAAGAAATCAAAGATTTGTTTTTAAAAACAAATGTTCTATTCCACCCAGACCCCAATAAAATGTTTTATCTACAAACCGATGCATCCGATATTGCTATAGGCGGTCATGTTTACCAGTACTTAGATAGCGGGGATAAAGCAGCCATCATGTTTCTATCAAGAGCGTTACAACCCGCAGAACAACGATACACAACCACAGAAAAGGAACTACTAGCCATCGTGTATTGCCTACAGAAAATTCGATACATAGTCCTTGGATCCAAGTTAAGGATTATCACCGACAATCACGCTATAACGTTTTTAAAGACCTGTCACTTAAGAAATAACAGACTTACTCGATGGATATTAGCTATACAAGAATTCAATTTTGAAATCGTTCATTGCAGAGGAACCGATAACGTAACAGCAGACACACTTAGTAGATTGTCACCACCCGAACATCAGAACCACACCAATCCACATGCAGAGCTTACACTAAATTACATTCAACGAATTCAAGATCCGGACCTACAACACGAACTTAGAAATTTACGTCAGCATCAGTTAGAAGACCTTCGCCTAAACCACCCATATCGAATTTTGAGTAATGGACCAGAAGATCCCGAATACCCTCATATTTCACAAAGTTACAAATTACAAGACGGAATATTATATCACAAAACCCGTTATAATTGGTTAGTTGTTGTACCTGAAAAAATTATAACCCGATTAATATGGGAATGCCACCATTATTATTTACACTGTGGGGCAAAGAAATGCTACCAAATGTTGTCTGAGACATTTACATTCAAAAACATGCACCGGAGAATACGGACAACCCTGGCCTCATGCGATACCTGCCAACGTTGTAAGTCCAATCCTCATCCAAACTACGGTATTGCCCAAGGCATAAGGTGTTTTAACAAGAACGATCAAATAGCAGTTGATGTAATAGGTCCACTACCCACCAGCAGAAGTAATGTCAAGTATATATTAATTGTAATTGATATTTATACAAAGTTTGTAAAATTATACCCAATGCAGAGAGCAACAACCAAGATTATTCTTAACAAATTATTTGGCAAACACTTTAAAGAATTTGGTTTCCCAAAACGTATACAATCAGACAATGCAACTCAATTTAAAAGTGATTCGTGGATCGACACACTAGAAAACCACAATATTGTCCCTATCTACAGCCCTTTATACCACCCGTGCTATAATATGGCCGAACGACCGATTAAAGAAATCAAAAGATGCCTTAGAACGTACTGTTCGCATCAACATAAAAATTGGGCAAACTATATCACTGACATTAATGATTGTTTAAATGAAACTTGCCACGAAACTACTGGTTTCAGTCCCAATGAACTACAATTAGGAGTCAAAGACATAAGATTCTGGGAAAAACATGTAAAAAACCCTTTTATCCAACAAATACCGTTAGAAAGAAAACTATTCTTAGCATCGGAAAGAATTGCATCAAAAAGACAAAAAAAGAGCAGATAAAATAAACAGAAAACACAATCCGACCAAGTTCAACATAGGAGACCAAGTTTTAATAAAGAACCACCCACTTTCTAACGCCGCACTTGGAGAAACTGCGAAACTTTTTGAATTATACGAAGGACCATTCAAAATATCCAAGCAACTAGGACATTCTACATACCATGTCACGGATTTAAAAGAAGAAAATGAATATGGCCCATACCATGTAACAGCACTCAAGAAATATATAATACCAAGGACACAGCAAAGTGTATAGCATTCAAATATTCATAACACGTCAACAATAAAGGAAAGGAACTTTAAAATATAAATAGTTAGTGTTAAACCCACATTAGTTTCTTTGTGTTAGATTTTAATGTAGTCATTTATCTCACAACCATGTTATAATATTTAGTTAGCATTGTAATCAAATTCGTTGTTATATCGAAATCTCGATCATAATGTCATTAGATCTCGATTTCTGCGGGGATTTTGCAACAACTCATTTGTTTATATTTTAAAATTTCAATAAGTAATATACATTAGCCATAAATATAGCCTGAACGAAAATAATTTATACTCACCATTCATCATAAAATAAATAGACCTAATATATGCCATCTCAATTTTAAGTAAATCAACATAGCCTAAATGAATAATTAATATAGCCTACATACCATAATGTAATAAAATTGCTTCATATTTAATAAAACCCATGATTATTTAATCATTCTAAATTAATCTCTATGACAATAATTTAATATAGTATAATAGTGAAGTGACACCAAGATTAACAGTGATACAGTGTGCATTAACATATGTGATACAATCAAGCAACAATGAACAATCCTTCTTCTCAATTTGAATGGCCTAGTGATTAGATGTATTTTTAAGGGTCTTATCCCAAGTTAATATAATAACCCCATAAAATAGTTATTGAACACCAAAAGTTCAATTTTTTTATGTAGAAGAAGAACTACAGGTAATAGACACCCATTTTGAAGGCCGAGAAGATATTAAAACCTGTAGTGAAGAAATTTAAAATTGGTAATATCCCTCCATTGTATTCATCACCTACTGGATTACATAGTAACTACAAATCAAAGGACTAAACAGTTTTTATAGACAAGAAATTTATTAATAGTAATTGAATCTTAGAGAAATCAACTTAGATTAACTTTTGAAGAACCTTTTTGAACTTATTTAAACCTTAAAATTATATTGAGTCAAGAAGAAACTTTGAACCTAGATTGAACTTACAGCAAGCATTGTTGAGACAGTGAACCTACTTTTGATTCAATAATACTTAACGTCATAGAGAATTTATCCAATTCCATCTAGAAATTATCTCTATATTGAATTCAAATTTTATGATTTTATTTTCCAATATAATAATATTAAGTCAACAAGAATTTATTCGACCCCGCACGACCACCCCAACCCTGAGAAAAGTTCCATGTTTGAGCAATAGCCCATATTAGACAGAGACATTTATTTAAGAAGACAGTAATTAATTAAATAAAATCCCCATAATTTGTAATATCCATTGTTAGCCCTTTTTCATATTCCAAATAACTTATTGTTTAATTTAAAATAAACTCAATTTTGTTAATTGTATTCAAGTGTTTTAATATATCCAAAGACGCCATTAAGCCTAGATTAGTCCATCTTCCTTCATAGAGGTATCAGCTGTTAGGATAAGGAAGTAAAGTAAAAGGCCACAAGTGTAAGTGTACACATATACATAAGTGTAAAAAGAGAGGTGTGTAGCAAACCCTAACTTCGACATAATTTAAGGGAAGTGACAAGAATAGTTAACAGGGGTCTTTGGCAGGTTCCAAACCGTTTGTTCATGTTTTTATATTTTTGTTTCTTAATTTGAATTTCTGTACGAACATAGTAAAAAATGTTTTACTCAAAGATAAACATTAATTTCCAAGCCTAGAGACGATGATATAGCAGAAAATATAAAGCATAATTATCTACCATCGCTTGAAAAAAATCAGCGTCGCATACTTGAGGTCCTGTTGATAACTTAAATATGAATTACTATTAATAGAAAAAGTTAAATGAACGGCCATATTGGTAAACTTGATGGCTTAAAAAGAGTGATTCAGACTCAAAGAATAGTACTTTGATGTATATACATGTCAAAATTTGGTTGCGATTAAAACTACTGTTTACTCCTTTACGGACGCTTCCTAGAAATTTGTTCTTACTATTGATTAATTTCATATTCTCTCACACAGTCTAAATTAGTGACAAACTTATCAAGATATCCCGGCACTTTTCTAACTCACTATATATTAATACAATGTTTTTATATTTGTCTTTGATGTATTGAGAGGCATGTATGTGTTTAGTGTCGTGGGTGTTGATGATCATAAAACCGACTTATTTTTTGTTTATATTCTTATTACAACTTATACGCTGAAAATTGATTTCAGATTCTTTATTTTACATCCAAGCCGATTGTTTTTACTATTTAATTCTGTTGAATACTTGAATCAACTTCATGACAAGGCACGCATTTTTATGTTTACGCGTTACAGCTGTAACCTAGGGCCTACATATAAAATTTAAATTCTTGTCATTATTTCTTTCCTATAATAATATTAATAATGGTAATTCACACTATAATGTGCATTTTGTTACTTTTGTCCCCTACATTTATAGAAAACTACGACTACTTAAAAAACTAACAACCTTACTACCCATGTATTTAACTATTAATTGATGACATACGTTATTTGATTTAAATGTGTTAAAAAAGATTTATTCAATTCTTTTTTTTATTTCTTTAGTTTCTAAGACGTCTGGCCGAATTAAGTTAATAATGAAAATCATCAGTATCAATCTTTCTTGTTGTTAATATTAATTTATATTAATTAATTAATTAATTAATTAAGTACATTAATTAATTAATTAATGTACTCTTATTTTTACTTAATATTAATTTATTTTCAAATACAAAGTTTCTAACAATTTTTTATAATGGCCTAAGGGTGTGGGGAGGGTTTTCTTGTTGAGTACTCTATATAGCTTAAAATCAACGTATTTAGTCCTCCTCCATTGAACATGTCAGTTATTTCTACTCCCAGACTTTCCTTTTTACCTCGGAATGAAATCAAATCAATCATATTATTATTCTAGATACTTAACTAAAACAGTACATTAGTAATATGTTAAATAAACTAATCAAATGTCATATATTTTAGCTTTCAAAAGTAGTTGAAGTTAAATAATTGATCATTACTAACAATGATTGATTTCAAAGAAAACAATCAAAAAAAGATTTACTACGTATTCACAACAACAAGAGTTAAAACAAAATGAAACATAACATGAGAGTAAACTTGTTTTTTTAACAATATTTTTAATATATACAATAACTCTATACATTGAGCATGTAAAATAAAATTACGTTGTAACAATGGGTGCAAACAGATAATCATGAACAACCATGCATTCTAGTTAGTGTCGGACGGGATTCCAACAATGCTGCTGCAAGCATGACAAACATCCGTCATGTAGATTAATCACAGCCGGGAGACTTAATGTATAACATTAGGTCACATACATATAATATAAATTAATTTCTAATTAAAAACTTGTGTAAAGAATGATGATTTTTGAGCTTTTGTTGATTTGCAATGCCCACTGTATAATTCAGACCTAGATAGATAGAAATTGTGTTTGGATATGAGATAATGTACAGATTTCAAACTTCTACTTGCAAAGTTAACCTTGTTACAAATGTCATTTTTCCTATGATCATGAAAGCAATATTTTACTATTCGACCTTGAAATATTAAAAATACTATATTTGCTTAACTGTTATCCAAACAAATTTTTATGGATAATGCATGAAGCTGTTATCGCATATCGTGAAGCTGTTGAAGTGAACAGAGATATTTATGTTCTGAAGTGTATGATAGCTTCATTTACTTTTGGTGATACTATGGTTATCACTGAGAATCAGTTTAGTTAAGAACTAAAACACTTGTTGTTTGAAAATATGTTTTTAGAACATGCTTATGTAAATGTTTGAAACAAAATACTGTAGAAACAATCAAACTACTGAAATTGTCAATGTAATTAATATGGTACATAGCGCATTAAAGTTTACACTCCCTTAACACCTAAATGGTAGGCCAAGTAAAAATGAAGCTTCCTTTAAGTTCAAAAGTTATTGCATCAAACGCCTTAACCCAAAAATTTTCCTGTTTCCAACTGACTGTGTTATCAGCACTAACACGCAGGAAATACTCAAGAGAGGAAGTTGACAGTTTGTACTGTTGTGCTTTATAAAATTGGAAATGACAAAATTTTTCATCTTTTCGTATCCATAAAAATATTTTATTTCACTTAAGTATATATACATATGTATATATGTATGTATGTATGTATGTTAATAAAACTATATCAGTGTATTTGTGATTACAAAACTAAAGATGGGTTTCGAATAAATATATGTCAGAACTTTTATACGACCTATTACACGTAGCTTGATGAATATCAAAAGAAGTGTTATTAATGTAGTTTGATTTAAAGTCTTTAATGTCCTCTGTGTCCGCCACTGTACAAGCACATTTCATGCCTTCAGGAGACGTTAGTAATCAGACTTATTTTGATTGATAAGCAGTAAGCTCTTTCTACATTTGCGTTTGGAAAGCTTATGTTTATGGTAACGATATACATATGATATCAATCCCCAACTATGTTACTATGAAAAAGTTTAATAAAAATATAACGACGCTTGATGTAAAATTGTTTTATTTTGTAAGTAATACAGAAAAGGTTCGATGTCAGTATGACACTAAAAGACTAATAAAATTTACACAAAATCGTGAAGCTTGTAAACCTTGAGTTATTATTACAGTATAACTCAAGTATATTTAATTTTCAAGTCATCTCAAAATATAATTACATATTTTCGATTTATCACACCATTTAATCATAGTCTAATGAATTCCTGAATCTTAAAAAATATCATCTGATTAGCTGAAACTGTCAATTGTTCAATGATTTGATTCTGAATAATACTCTAAATGATTGGAAGTAATAGTATACCGGGTGTCCCAGACCACCCGTACACCCCTTTTAAAATCTACAAAATAAATTATTCACAAAAATAAATTGTGCCATTATAGGTAAAACGGTTGCGCTCTATCCATTGATGATAATTTCAATGTACAGGGTGTACCAGAAGTAACTTACCCAAGCCGTAAGTAATTAATTTTAAATACGAACCCCCCTTTTTATGGTATTTATGGATTCTAGACATAATTTAAAGACTACTTTACTATTTAATGTATATTCCTAATCCTGCGGTTTGGGAGATAATGGAGGTCAAAGTTTGATTTTTTCCCATAAGAATAGCATGGGGTTTAATTTCACATCATTATCTCTATAAAATTTCCCGGCAAACTAAAAAGGCCTAGCGTAAAAATGCCTTAGCTTCTTCTTTTAAACAATTTAGCTTTATAAATTATCAATTTTGTCATAAATTATTTTATTTTCCCATGAATTTGTCAATATGGTGGAAATTATTTAAAATGTGTAGAAAACTAAAATTAATTACGTGATTAAATTAAATATTATCTAAAATGACGTTGCAATATATTTTTATGCTTGGACAGTTATGTTAAAGGTAAAAGTTTCAGTGTTAATGGATATGACAATTTGCTCCATGTTATTCTCATGGGAAAAAATCAAACCGCTACCTTCATTATCTCCCAAACCGTTATGATTAGTCATATACATTAAATTGTAAAGTAGTCTTAAAATTATGTCTAGAATCCAAAAATGCCATAAAAAGTAGGGGTTCGTATTTAAAATTAATGACTTCCGGTCTAAGGTAGGTTATTTTTTGTACACCCTGATTGAAATCGTCGTCAATGGATAGAGCGCAACCGGTTTACCTATAATGGTACAGTTTGTTTTTGTGAATAATTAATTTTGTAGATTTTAAAAAGGGTGTAAAGGTGGTCTGGGACACCCACACCCGGTATGTATTAATTTACATCTGAGTAAGATAATGCATCTCACTGCAAAATACACCAATTTCGTTTCCTAAAATGAATAGCAAGAAAGTTTTTTTATAAAGTATTTCTGGCTAGTAGTAATGCGGAAGAGAAAAGCTATTATTTTTAATAAAAGATGTTAAATTTTACACAGAATTTGTATTTGTTAACAAGGAGAGTACGAGGAAAGCTCACCAGGAAAGTATGAGGAAGGTCATTAGAAGTGATTCACAAGTTCTCGTTTTTTATACTTCGTTATTAAGTTTTAATTGAAAGATTGTGAGGAAATGAAACCACTAAATTTCTTAAGAAAACAAGACTGAGGAGGGTTTGAGAATTCCACCCCTTATTACATACAAATCCTTACACGATTTGTTTGTTTATTTGGACATGTTCCTATGTCGTTACTATAGGCCTGTTAGTTGTCCAATACCTCGTAACAATTTACTGTCGCTGTAGAAACCAATAACAGATGGCAAAAAGGCAAGTGTTTATTTTATGCAGGAATGGCAGCGATAGTTTGTTTGCTCGAGTATTTGCCAATGTTTCTGTTCTATTGAATATGGTTTGTTCATTACACCTTTTGAAACTGATATGTCTTATGATAAAAACATTTAATAGTTGCTATAATAACATTCACACGGAGCTCCCAATAGCTTTGTAAATAGCAAAGAACGTGGCTTACTCCACCTCGCACTGCGCATAATTTGTTGATGCATATACCTTAGAGTCCCCTGGAGCTCACCGCGCAGAACACGCAACCCTTCTACCTGGCTCTCCGCATACCGCGCAGATGATGTAGGCCCGTATTTAGTATCATAATAAAAAAGCACAAGAATACAATATTACAATAACAGTTGCTTATATAATTAAAAAATTTAAACTTATTGCTATAGACTGATTTAAATGCTTGTTGAAGAAGTCTGTTAAGTTTTTTATCATATATTATTCGTAATAATTATTATTCATTTGCTAGTGAAAAATAAATTCTTTACTGAGAAAATCCCCAATTAATTCAAATAGTTTGTTTCAGCTAATTTATTGAGCTATAAACCTAAAAATATAACTGTACGAAGATGTTGGTCCGTGCGCTGGTGTTAAAAAAATCGGCGATGTTGTCCGTCGGGCTGTATGTTCATGGCATTTGAGTGGCAGGAGCGCTTTCGGCCACTTGCCATTGTCAACTGCTACTGTGGGAATTTAAGGAAATGCTTTACTGTACTGTCAAAAAGTTATGTTCCAGAATACTCTCCTCTATAAGAGAATATACCTTACATTTCCACAGTACCAGTTGACAATGGCAAGCCGCCGAAATAGCTTCTGCGAGTCATATACCATGTGGACAACATCACAAATTTGCTAAAAATATAATTTCATTTGTGTAACTTAGTAGTGTGTTTTGGCCACTTTTAAAACCGACCACGTGCCCACCGAGCCACGTGACGCGGCAGCTGGCGCCAGCTGCCATGTCACATAGCTTCCGGTGGGGGTTAGAGGGTATATATGAGATGCTGTAGTTATATTTTATGCCATATAGGTTGGGGTGGAGATGGCGATAGTGTTGGCGTTAGGGTGAAGTAAATTTGCGCATAAATTAAAAGTTAGTTCAAAATTGAAATTCAAACTTATAACTGGGATCTGGAAAATATGCCAAGGTCATCCAGAGTAAGTTTTAAAAAAGCTTACCCAACTACCATTAGAAATAGTTCAAAGTTGAACTAGTTGGTGATAGTGGGATAATTCATTTGTGCCATGGGAGAGGTGTTTATTGTTTGAAAGTTGGCGATTGAATGAGAAGAGCCGCCTAGGGAGAGGGGTTATAAAATGGCAACCTTCCCCCATCACTCCTTCCCCCACTCCTTTAGATCAATAACTGGTCGCCGACTCTATGTGGTAAAACTGAACTAGACATGGCGGCCGCCATGGATAATTCTAACCTCAAACCCTAGCTTAGCTGAAGAGAATAGAGGATAATGAAGTAGGAATTGTGGTGAGCACATTTATATAAGGAATGGTGGGAGTAAAATAGGAAAACTTGTTGAACACAGTCGATAGGAGTAATAAGTTCAAAGTTGTGGAAGCATAACATAGAACGTAAAATGTCGTGAATAACACTATCGTCAACGTTAACCTGCGAAGTTGTAGAAGAATATAACGGGTTAAAACTGTATTTCTTCCTAACTCTATTTAAATTAGTTTTACACTTTGAAATTGAAGATTTAGAAGTACTTCGTAATATATGTTGTGTTCGCAAAAGTTTTAACCTTAAACATTGTGCAACCATTATAGCTAATGTGTTACATTCAGAAGTTAAAAGAAGACTGAGGTATAAAATGAAGTATAAAGGATATTGAAACAGAACACTATAGTAGTAATATTTGAGGTTAGAATTAACTAGACTCATTTAATGAAGTGGCTAGGAAGCCACATGCTGATGAATGCTAAATTGCATGTTAGAAGTAATGAAGTAGGCATAAAATAAAAACTAATGAGAGGTGATCACTGCGAGGATGCAAGGTAATGAATGTTTGTGACGCGATAAACTATCCGCTTTTATAGAGGCAGTAATAGCCCTAGCCAAATGCCAGCAGATGCCGACCAACTACCGGGTTTTATAGCGGCAATTACTCCGGGCAGCTGCCGGACAGATGGTAAGAGAAGTAGGGGGCTTTGGGGCAATGACCGGAAAGGTCAATGACACCCCCCCCTCCCCCCCCCTCCTCCCCCCTCCCCCCCGCCGAAAAAATGGAGCACCCCCCCCTTCCCCTACCACCCCTTCCCCCACTCCTTCCCCTACTCTTTCAGGCCAATGACCGGTCACCCGGTCATCGTCGGTCGCCGACGATAATTCTAACCTCAAACCTATGTGCATGCAACAAGTACTTTGGATCGGAAGAGTGACTATGCTATTGCGCATGCGCCTAGTCCTGTATTACTCACTTTAGCGCTACTTCGCATGGATAATTCTAACCTCAAACCTTGGTTTTGCGTCGCTGCCCATGCGTCGCTCCCCACTCCTTCGCCTTCCTTTTATACTGCTGCGAACTGGACTGGATTGAACACTGTACTGGAGTGAAACAACTTCCCCCACTACTCGAGAATCCGAGGAGCAATACGAGCCTGATCTTAGCGTCAGTCGTCAACAAACTTTCATAGCGGAAGGTTGTTGGCGACTCAGCAAGAGGTTTCAAATATATAGTAGGCCTATATATATTTGAACTTCTTATACTACGTTGCGTTTTTTAATGCAATGTGGTATGTGTGTGTGTGTGTGTGTGTGTGTGTGTTAGTTGTAAGTTGTATTTAATTTAAGAAATAATTTGCGCATTGCGATGTTAGTTATAAGTTGGGTTTAGCATTAAGGTGTATTAATTTTACGAGGTGTTTAGCATTAAGGTGTATTAATTTTAAGAAAATGATGGTATTTGGTTGTGTTGAATTATTTGGTTTTTAATAATGATGTGTTGGTACTAATAATTTATGTTTGTTTTGTGCATTTGTTTTGCCTTACAGCTAGATGTTAGGGGGTAGATTAACTGTAAATTCAGAAGTTCAGTTGAACTTCATTTAAAATGGGTGGGACATCCGCAAGCCGGACTTTTTTTGCATTTTGTTTAGGAATATGATGGGTGGGATTAGTTTGGGTGGGGTTAGAGTTGCGTTTCTGCATTAACTGTTCCAGTTTCCCTGAAATTAATGGTTACGCTTTGATGCGGACGGGAAGTTACGCTTTGATGCGGACGGCCCAGGGACCTCCCTTGCAGAACGTAACTAGTGGGTTGGGAGTGGGAACCGCTAGGCAAACAGGGTGGTGGGAACAGTATTACTGTTCCCATCACTTTGGATCATTATAAATCTTGAATGACCTTGACCCAATTTCGGAAGGGTCAATGACCCCCCCCCCCGAAAAAATGGAGCCCCCCCCCGAAAAATGGAGCCCCCCCCTCTTTTCCCCCACTCCTACCCCCACTCCTACCCCCACTCCTACCCCCACTCCTTCCCATACTACTCCGGGTGAATGACCGGTCATGACCTGAAAAATTAAAATGGCTATAACTTGATAACGGATTGACGGATTTGGACAAGCGATACATCATTGAAAAGGTCTATGTAAGACAAACATTTTGGTAAAAGAAGAATGTGGTTATCTTATTTTAGTCAAAAGTTATGCGAATTATTTGAAATAAATACCTTCTCTTTCCCCTTTTCTCCCACCTCCCAGGTCAATAATCAGTCTCGGCCAGCTGCTACCCCTCTCATTTGCATATTGTTATAAAAGACGCACCGACTGCGGCTAACATTTCATTCTGATTCCAGACGTTACGCTGCGAACTTGGAGCCACAACCATGTCATCTCTGCCAACTACAACTTCTACTTCAACTTCTACTTCAACTTCTACTACGGCTGTTACTGCACCTAAGAAAACTCTTCGTCTGAAAAATCCTCCTGACTGGTACAAGAAGCAACTTGGATCCCAACCTTCAACTTCTGGCACTATTCTTCAGCCTACCAAGACTTCTAAACTTCGAAGCATTTTTTCACCGCCTTCGCCTTCTACTTCGCTTTCAAACGACTCTACACCGCCATCAACCATCATGCCGCCTCCACAGAAGCCAGCTCCCCGTCCTAATACCCCTTCATTTGAAACTTTGCTTCATCGTCTTAGTACACCTGTCATTCCACTGTCACCATTGCCTCCTACCCCACCACTTACTATGCCTGAAGACCACACCTATCATAAAACTAAATCCACTAAGCCTACTCCCAAACCTGCTCCTAAGCCTGCTCCTTCAGAGCAATTTCAATTATTACAAGAAGAGCGTCGTAGGGCATTTAGCCGTCCCACTACTTGCCCTGAAGTGCTCACCAGGGGAATTAAGAAAGGATCAGCTTGTGGGAGGAAATGTGTTAAAAACGAAAGTTTTTGCCGTGTACATGTCGTGAAACATCTTTCTGGACCACAACTGACAGAAACCCCCACCGTTGAAGACGATCCTGAAATAATATCTGTCAGAGGAGAGAGGCTTAAGAAAGGTTTGAAATATTTTTTTCTGAGTGTTGTTGACTACCAACACATTTTGGCAAAATGTAACGGCTTAAAATATAAAATTAGAGTTTGTGAGAATTTGTGTAAAGAGAAGAGATTTAACAATTTAGATTCTCAAGACTTTCTCCTCAGGGATAAAAAGGATCGTATTACAAGGTGGGGGCGTAAACAGTAAATTCACTTAGTTTTTTCCAAATTGTTGCTTAAAAAATAATGGGGGAGAAACACAATGCGTTATAGCGTTGTGTTTCTCCCCCATTATTTTTTAACACTCTAAGTCTCGTGACCTACTAACCTACTTCCATCCAAGTAGTAAGAAAAGTACTTCCCCCCACTCCTTTGGGTCGATGACTGGTCACGGTCAGCTCCTACCCCTCATTTGCATACTATTATAAAAGCGGAGCGAGCGTTGGTCACCCCTTCATTTTTCTTCTACACGCCGCTCTTGTCGTTTCGTCTCTGCTGTTTACAATATTTCTTGCTTCAAAATGCCTCCTCATCTGAATGAAAATTTACATTTTTTCCGAAATTTCTGATGTTTTTGAACAATCTGAAGACAATTTAAGTAACGACAGTGAAAGTGAAGATGATGAGGAGGATGATGATTATACTGTTGAACTTAGTGAAGAACGTAAAGTCATAGCAATTGATCCACAATTTCCATTTGATACAATAGAAAAGTTTATGGCTGAAGCTAATAAATGGTTGGACTCAGGATGTTATGTACGAATTAGTGATAGTCATTCTTTCCTTGTTACACCAAATGACAGAGACCGCATGTTGCAGTGGGCACAATCTATGATGGAGTGCTATGAACAAGGTGTGGACACTGGCGGCTATTTTCTTGCACAACTAGTGTAATAACAAAATTACCCTTCCCCCACCCTACACCCTATCCCTTTCAAATCCTATAAAGAAGGGGGAAAGGAGTGGGGATTATAAAATGGTGGGGGAATGTGTATAAATGCAGGTTGTTTGAAGAGACTTTTATTATTGTGGCTTTAGCAGAAACAACATGGAGTTTAAATCTTCAGCAAAAATAAGGAACAACATAATAAAGAGAGAAATTCGCAAGAAAGAAAAGATTGAACTTATAAAATTACAACTTATAATTCCTTCCATTGAAATTGGATGTAGCAAAATGAAGACTTTGGTGAAAACTAACGAATATTTGTTACAATTGCTAAAAACAATCGAAGAGTTGAAGAGCAAGAATGGACATTCTACATAGTAAAATTTGAACATTTTAATATAAATAAGTAAACCCAAAAAAGTAGATGTAGAATAGAGAGCGAGGAATAGATCACTTTGTGGTAATGGACTAACATGCCACTTAGTGCTCTATTCCTCGTTCTCGCGTTAAATTGGATTACCTTGACCTATTTGTTCGACTGTTAGAATTTGGTTAACACTGTTGAATTTCAGTTTTGAGCTAACGTTTATTTTTGTTCAACTGTTAGAGTTTTTTTAATACTGTCGAATTTTAGTTTTGAACTAACTTTTAATTTATGCGAATTTTTAGTTCAACTTTAGTTAATTTATGTATAAATTTAGTTTAACCAAGTGTCTGTGCTGTAGCCATTTCCACCTAAAAGTAACTACAATTAGTTGGGTGGGGGAAAGTTCGTTAAAGCTTGAATATAAAGAAGTATATACTAAAATTCCAATGGGAATAAAGAACACGAATGAACAATTAGTTTGTAGAAGGTTAATATTTTTGTTCAAAATGTTTGATTTCCTTGGATAGTGAAGAAGATGAAATAGTGGTGGGAGAACCGTTATAAAAGGAGGAACATGAGAGCCCATTTCATTTCTTGGTGAAATTTCGAAGAGTAAACATCTCAACATGTATTGTTGCGATAAATGTTCGGAATCGTTTCACGATGAAATTCTTTTAGACTGTCATAAAGAACTAATTCACAACAACCCAGAAGAAAAACAAGAACAAGAACAAGAACAAGAAGAAGAACAAGAACAACAAGAACAACAAGAACAACAAGAAGAACAAGAAGAACAAGATGAAATAACTGCAACATCTTCAACTACTTTACCAAATCTACAAGTATTTGCATTACCCGGTAAAGTAGTAATGCATCATAAGATTCAAAATGAAAACTTGAAGCTAGAAGAATTTATTAGAGAAGCAAAACCAATCGTAAGTAAAACTTTAAAAGAAGAATTGAAAAGATTGAACTTTCTTAAATTTGGTTTACTACTAGAAGCTATGTTTATAAATGTACAAGAAGAATTATCACCAAGAGGATTCATAACAAAAAACCGAACCATTATGGAAAGTTCAAACATTGATTCAATAGTAGAAAACTGTATAGAAGAAATATTAACAAAAATTCAGGAACACGAAGGAAGAGGATCCGGATGGAGTCTTACAAGTATTGAAGTATTAGATATAAGAGTTCATAAACATGGATATGGACTAATGGGATCTAGTTACATTCCTTTGCCCAAAAGAATTAAGGATACAAGATCATGTATTAATGTGAAAAATCAAGGTAATGAATGTTTTAGATATGCGATGACATCTAAGTTTGTACCAAATCATTTCGATAAACCTAACCAACACTATGAAAATCAAAGACATAGGTACAATTTTCAAGGAATTACTTACCCTGTATCACTGAAAGATATATCAAAATTTGAGAAGAAAAATCCTGGTACATCTATCAATGTTTTTGCATTAGATAGTTCAAACAAAGTGTATCCTCTACGTGTTGTAAAAGAAGAGCTACCAGATCATACGGATTTACTACTACTAACGCGAGGAGATGTGTCTCACTATGTGTACATAAAGAAATTCGACTCTCTTGTTAACAAGCAGCTTTCTAAAGATCGACACAGAAAGATAATTTGCAAGAGATGTTTTAATTTTCAACGAGAAGGAAGACAAGGAAGAGAATGGTTACAAGAGCACAAAAGGCTATGTAACAATAATTATGAAGCAAAGATTAATTTACCTTCGGAAAACAGAGCATTTGTTACATTTCAAAAGGTTCATCATCAATACCGTATCCCTATAGTTGTATATGCGGACTTTGAATCAACACTAATTCCTATAGAAGATGAAAATTGTGAAGCTAGAAAAAGTGTCAAATATCAAATGCACAAACCAAATAGTTTTTGTTTAATGGTTAAATCAACATTATCAGAAGAACATTTAAACAGATATGGATTAACTTCAGAACCTCTAGTATATCGTGGTGAAAATGTAGAAAAAATATTTCTTGATCACTTATATTCAATAGCTGGAAATGCACAAAGATTATATACAAATATTGTACCAATGAAACCGATGGAGGAAGAAGGAGAAATTCAACATGAAAATGCAACTCGATGTTTCTTATGCAAAAATGATTTTACTATTGAGAATTATAAAGTTAAAGATCACGATCACCTCACAGGTTATTACAGGGGTGCTGCTTGTAATAAATGCAACTTGAGCTATCGTTTACCACTATTTATTCCTGTGGTTCTGCATAACCTCAGTGGGTACGATGCTCATTTTATAATACCTGAACTAGGAAGAGACGACGGTAAAATCGATGTGTTAGCTGAAACTTCAGAGAAGTTCATAAGTTTTTCCAAAGAAGTTGGAAACATGAAACTAAGATTCTTGGACTCCTACAGATTTATGCCGTCGAGTTTGTCCAAACTTTCAGAAAATTTAAGGAAACAAGATTTCATCGAAACAAAGAAGATTGTAAATAACGACAAACTGGATTTGGTACTTCGGAAAGGTGTGTTTCCATATGATTACATAGACAGTTTAGAAAGATTTAATGAAACATCACTTCCGGCTAAAGAAGAATTCAAAATTAAACTTTATGACATGGACATATCTCAAGAGGACTATGATCATGCATGTAAAGTATGGAACGATTTAGGATTTAGAACATTGGGAGAATATTCAGATTTTTATGTTAAATTGGATGTAACTTTACTATGTGATATAATGGAAGAATTTAGAAATACATGTTTTGCGGCATATGGATTGGATCCTCTTCATTCGTACACTTCACCTGGATTAGCATGGCAAGCTATGTTGAAAGAAACAAATTGTAAAATACAACTTCTTACTGATATAGATATGGTTATGATGTTAGAGTCAGGAGTTCGAGGGGGATTGACGCAAAGCGTTACACGACATTTCAAGGCGAACAACAAGTATCTGCCCGATTATGATGCATCAAAACCAACAACATTCCTGGGTTATTTTGATGCAAATAACTTATACGGATGGGCAATGTCGAATCCCCTTCCATATGATAATTTTAAATGGATAGATCCAGAATCGATTGGAAATATAATGGATATACCGAAGCATGGTGAAACTGGTTACATTTTTGATGTTAATTTTGAATATCCTGAACATCTTCATGATCAACATTATGATTTACCACTTCTTCCGAAGACTGAAATTTCCCCTACTGGAAGATGGCCAAATTTAATGATGACTTTAACCGACAAGTCTCGATATGTTGGACACTACTGGGTGATACAACAAGCTTTAGACTTAGGATTGAGAATTACAAAAATTAATCGAGTACTACAATTTTCTCAATCTTGTTGGTTAAAACCTTACATCGACAACAACACAAGAAGAAGAGCCACCGCTACATCAAGTTTTCAAAAAGATTTTTTCAAATTAATGAATAACGCAATATTTGGCAAGACTTTGGAAAACAAAAGGAAACATAAGGATATCAAATTGGTAACTGATCCAGTAAAATTACAGAAATTGGTGCAACAACCAAACTTTGGTTCATCTATAATTATTAATGAAAATCTAGTTGTTATTTCCATGAACAAGAAGTCAGTTACAATGGATCGTCCTTTGTATCTTGGAATGTCAATCTTGGATATTTCAAAAACACATATGTACGAGTTTCATTATAAGAAGATGGTTAACTATTATGGAAGAGAGAACATTGGTATTGCATATATGGACACGGATGCACTAATTTACTGGATTAAAACAAATGACATGTATGAAGATCTACGCACCTTTATATATAAAGATGATTTCGACTTTTCCGATTATCCTAAGGATCATCCAAATTACGACTATGACAGAAATAAGAAAGTATTGGGAAAATTTAAAGATGAAACAAATGGTGTGCCGATGATGGAAATTGTAGCATTAATGTCCAAACTGTATTCATTTCAACTGTACATAAACGAGAGGAACGAACATCAAGTCACGAAGAAGGCCAAAGGAATAAAAACTTCTTTCCTGAAGAAGAACGTACAGTTTGAACATTATAAAAGATGTTTGTTTGAAAATGTTGAAACAACTGCAACGTTCAACACTATTAGAAGTTATAATCATCAACTTTTTAGTGTCAAACAAACAAAGTGGGCATTAAGCTACAAAGATGACAAGCGCCATATTTTAGAAGATAAAATTAATACTTTACCATTCGGCCACTACTCTCTAAACCCTATCGACCAGTAAACCTATTCTTCGTCCTCTACCTTCTTCCTTTTTCCTTTCCGTAAAAAATAGGGGACATGGCAAGCCCAATGCCATGTTCCCTCTTTTTTACACTAATATGAAATGGCCTTGACCTATATTCAAACTATATAAATGAGAATAAACTATTTTATGGATCAGTATTTTTACATGCAGTGTACAAGCAACATCTGAAGATGGAAAGTGTGAAGGACAAGATTGTAAATGAACTACATAAACCAGCAAGAAGAAGATTTCCAAGAAGAAGTACAATCATTAAAGGAATGAATGATCTTTATCAAGCTGATCTCATTGAAATGATACCGCACAGTAAATTAAATAAAGGATTTAAATATATTTTAACAATTATAGACTGTTTTACTAAAATAGCTGACGCTTTACCATTGAAGGATAAGACTGGTAAAAGTGTTACAAAAGCTATGGAAACCACAATACAAAGAAATAAATTTAAAATTAAACATCTACAGACCGATGATGGAAAAGAATATTTTAATAAAGACTTTGGAGCTTTAATGAAGAAATATCAAATAAATCATTATTCTACAAATTCTGAAGTTAAAGCTTCAATAATTGAAAGATTCAATAGAACATTAAAAGGTGCGATGTATAAACAATTTTCAAAAAGAGGATCATACGTGTGGTATGACATATTACCACAACTTATAAAAGAGTATAACAACAAATATCATCGTACCATTGGAATGAAACCTATCCAGGTAAATAGTGCTAATGCCAAAATTGTA
Source organism: Neoaliturus tenellus (assembly GCA_030545055.2). NCBI lineage: Eukaryota > Metazoa > Arthropoda > Insecta > Hemiptera > Cicadellidae > Neoaliturus > Neoaliturus tenellus. The sequence goes on from JAQYXR010000360.1 coordinate 38,615, forward strand.
TTACAACGCATTAAAAATAATACAACACCAAAATTGGAAAAATTGCAACCAAAGAAGTTCAAGGTCAACGATAAAGTTCGTATAAGCAAATACAAAGGTGTATTTAGTAAAAGATATCTACCAAATTGGACTAATGAAGTATTTACAATTTATAAAGTGCAACCAACTATACCTGAAACCTATTTATTAAAGGATAACAAGGGTGAATTACTTCAAGGTGGATTTTACGGACATGAATTGTTGAAATCAACAGTCGGTGATGTATATCTTGTCGAGAAGATTTTACAAAGGAAAAAGGATATGGTTAAAGTCCGGTGGTTAGGGTTTGATAAAAGTGAAGACTCTTGGATTCCTTCAAAAGACTTAGTATAGTTGTTTAATAGCTCATTGTGTGTTTAACCTTTATACAAGATGGAGATTGTACAACAAAAAGATCGATTTAATATCAATAACATTGATGAATTGACAGTTGACAATGATAAGTTAAATCATGGAAAACATGGTGAATTACTACCAAATACGATAAGATGTCTAATAACTGGTCCTTCAAATTGTGGAAAAACTAATGTTGTTTTTAACCTTATAACTAATCCTAAAGGATTGCGTTTTAACAATATATACATTTTTTCAAAATCATTGCAACAACCAAAATATCAATTATTGGATAAAGTACTTGCAAGTGTACCTGAAGTAAATTTTTACAAGTTTAATGCCAGTGAAACAATTATGCAACCAAATGAAGCAAAACCATTTTCTATTTTTATATTTGACGATGTTTCTTGTGAAAATCATGACACAATAAGGAATTATTTTGCTATGGGAAGACATCATAATATTGATAGCATTTACATTGGTCAAACATACAGTAAAATTCCAAAACAACTTATAAGAGACAATGCAAATATATTGATCATCTTCAAGCAAGATGAAACAAATTTAAAGCATATATATAATGATCATGTAAATGCGGATATGCCATTTGAAAAATTTAAAGAGATGTGTGGCAAAGCATGGAATGAGAAATATAGCTTTCTCGTTATTATGAAGGAAGAAGATATTAAAAATGGTAGATATCGTATAGGGTTGGATAAATTTGTATTTATGCGTTGAACTACCGATGCTACATCTAGTTACACGTTGAACTTCACAGTGTAAACATGGTGAATCAAGAAAAACTATTGAAAGAAATAAAATCACTCAGTGATTCTATTAGGATGAAGAATCGTGCATTGAGGATGGGTTTAAGTGAAAGAGAAGAATTTCTAGAGACTACATTTAAACCTATTACGGAACCTTTAAAACAGATATCAGAAACTATTGGTAAACCTCGTTATGAAGGAGATGTTTTACTACCAGTTTCTAAACAAGAAGTACAAGCATTAAAAAAAGAAGAAGATGATGATTCATATACAAGTGCTAGTGAGCAAGAAGAAACAAAAGAAGAAGAAGAACCAATTGTTGAAAAGGAAGAAGAACAGCCAATACCAGAAGCAGAACAATCTATTCCAAATTTAACTCAATTGAGTAGCGATATATTACAACATGGACCTCTTGGAAGAAAATATATAATGAAAATGCTACATGACATGAAATCAAACCCAAATTTGAGTAGATCACACATATACGGAGCAAGAATTGATGGGAATGAATTAAAGATCGGCGATTCAAAGCTTGAAATAACACAAGATGATTACATCATTATTGGTGAGCACAGATATAAAGGAACAAAAGGATTATATGAATTAATTTTTAAAAACATACCACTAAGATATTCATCCAAAGATTTAAGTGTTTTTAAGGAGATTCTACAAAATACTAACGCTCATAAAAGAAACTACTTAAAGGATGGAATGATTAATCGTTCACGTGCAACAAAATATAACATCGTTATAAAAAAGTTGTTTCCTCCACGAAAATTGCCAACATTACGTACTGCACCAGCGGTGAGACAACCACTGAAAAGAAAATCTCTATCACTTATGGATTTATCACTTCTTGAACAACATGGTAAAAAGAGTAAAGGAGATACTTCAACATCTGGTAAAGGATTGATGAAAAATCTATACAATACAAATGTGATTTACTACAACGACATCAATAAATTGGTTGATAGAATGAGACTATTGCATGAAGCCATGGAAGCTGGTCATACAGGTTTAAATAATGAATGGGTAGCTCTGATTGACGAACTCAGGAATCGCGGCATAATTGTATAATCGTCCGCGGATATATAAGAGTTGCAGGCATATAATGTGTCAGTTCTAACATGAGCGTTGACAAGTTCGGACGTTACTCCGCGTTAGGAGTGCAAGTTGGAGAAAACAGAAAAAGAAGTGGATTACCGCAAACACCCGAAGGTGACTATAACATAAATAATAAACGTTTAAAGTTTGTTAAAGATCCAGAAGAAGATGGAGATGCAACAAATTTAAAAACAGTAAAGGAGGAAACATCTACAAGTTTAAAACTTGACAACAACCAACTGTATGATGCAAAATCTCACAGGGTTATTAATGTTGCAAAACCAGTCAACAATGGAGATGTTGTTAATAAAGGCTATTTGCTATCTGCGATGGATTACGCTTTACTGTTGCAAAAGACTAAAAGTGGAAAAATGTACAATGCTTTAAATTATAAAATAACTAATGTGGCAGACCCAACCGATGATACAGATACAATCAATAAGCGTTATTTGCACTCTGTAATACCAGAAAAGAAAAAGGATGGATTTTCCTTTTATAAATATACTATAAACGATATTGGATATCCTAAAGAAGAAAGTGATGGTGTTAATATAAAATATATTAAAGATAATTGTATTTTATATAATGATGCTGTTATTGATTGTCATGGAAAAGTGTTGTCCAATCTGAAAGATGGTTCAACTCCATCGGATGCTGCTACCGTGAAACAAATGAATGAAAGCTTAAAAAAAGAAACATCCACTTTTGTTAAACAAAATCAAGTAGTGTCAAAGAAAGGTGATGAGTTTATGCAAGGAAGTGAAAAGTTTACCTTACTACAACTACAAAATGACAAGTGGGATGGAAAAAATAAAAAATTGTCAAATATAAATTTAGGCACGGAAGAACATGATGCTGTTATTTTAAAACAAGTACCACAACTATCAGCTACTGGTGTTAACTTTATATGTGGAGGCAGACGATTAACCGAAGTTAAATCTGGTAAAGATGATCAGGATTGTGTTGTTGTAAAACAAACTATAGTTAGAGATAAAATAAATAACGTATATGATGGAAAAAATAGAAGAATATCTAACATATCAGCAGGAATAGCTCCAAATGATGTTGCTACTATTAATCAAGTTATAGCAACCTCTAAAAACGATCCATCTGTGTATACATGTAATGGTAAACGTATCACAAATCTTGATAATCCTACACATGACAAAGATGCTACTAATATAGAGTATGTAATGAATCTTGTAGGTAATGTAGTTATTGATATGCATAATCATTTGATTAATGCATCGATGAAACACAATAAAATCGAAGATTCTCGGAGAAACCAATGGATTAAAGATGAAATCATTGATAGATACTAGTAAAACTTTTGAATATTTAAGTATGGAATACACAAAAAAGGATTCATTATCATAAAGTATTTCATAGAGTGAAGACGTTGGTTACATAAAACAGCATAATGAAGACCGTATCGCTCAGTCGTCGTCAAGACAGCGGCAAGAGAGGACGTGGTTTAACATCAGCTGCATTATCCCTGCTCAGACGGATTCCAATTGGTGCTGTTGTGAATCGAGCGATAGACGCTTTACCATACGAATTACATCTGCCCGGAGGTTATCAATATTGTGGGCCTGGAACTAAGTTGGCAAAACGTTTAGCAAGAGGAGATCCTGGAATTAATAAATTAGATCAAGCTTGCAAAGAACACGATATAGCATATTCAAAGTATAAAGATTCAACAAATAGATCAATAGCGGATAACATTCTAGCAGAAAAAGCTTGGCAAAGAGTAAAATCAAGTGACGCAAGTATTGCAGAAAAAGCAGCGGCTTGGGCAGTAACTACAACCATGAAGACGAAAGCAAAGTTAGGTGGTGGAAGACGCAGAGGAAGACCTACAAAGAGAGGCGCTCCCAAAAGAGGTGGAAACATTAAAAAAGGGCGTCGTAGAACTCGCAAGGCAAATGTAAAGAAGACTTCTGTTTGGCAAATGGTAAAAAACGGAGCAGGTTTATACCTAAAACCGTACCGTGTGTACTAAATAAGAAGAATCAATTGATAATTCCAAATAAAGCCTTAACAAATCATCAGTTAAATGATTATGTAAAATGTTTGAAAATACCATTCTTTCGAGGAGTTTTTATGAAAGATGCATTACCAACTAAAATATGGAAAAATGAAACTGGAATCGTAAATTTGGATTCCACCTATGGTCCAGGCACTCATTGGGTATGCTATAAAAAACTCGGACAAACCATTTACTACTTTGACAGTTTTGATAATCTACCACCGCCAAAAGAACTGCAACATTATTTTCGAAACTCCAAAAACATTTTTTACAATTACAAAAGAGAACAACCTAACAATACTGAAATATGTGGGCATTTATGTTTGGAGTTTCTAGCGAAGAGTGTCAGTCAGCTTTAAGATGTCATCGTATACAGTGTCACTGAGTGGAAATTCATCCACATTGAAAAGTACGCTGTTCCCAGCATTGCGTCTATCCAAGGAAAGATTATGGGAAGCGGCATTACTTGATTTGACTACCTACAACTCAATTCCCAATGTTACGGAAGGAAAGAACAATTTACTACATTATTATGAAACTAAGGATGCTTCAGGAAAATACTCAGAATTGAAAATAATTACATTTCCTACTGGAGCATATGAAATTGATGACATAAACCAATTATTACAGAAACAACTTGGAGAAGACAATATCACCGTTAAAGGAAACAACAATACTTTAAAAGCAGAAATAACTTCCAAATATTATATTGATGTTGGCTTGGAAAACTCTATTGGCAGTTTACTTGGATTTACAGATACCAAAAAGAAAATCTTAACTCCTGGAACTACTCATTCAGGTGATTCAACTGTAACAATATTGAAAGTAAATAGTATCGATGTCACGTGCAACATTATACACGGATCGTATAGAGATGGAGTTAATCAACATATTTTACATACATTTTATCCAACAGTAGCTCCCGGTTTTAAAATTGTTGAGAAGCCACAAAACTTGATATACCTACCGTTAAACACCAGTTTCATTTCAGACATCGTACTGAACATATTGGATCAAGACGGTCATAGTGTTGACTTTAGAGGAGAAACAATTACTATACGGATACACATTAGAGCAGCAACATAAAAGTCAACATGGGATTATCATTTAAACCACAACGGAAGAGTCGGGAGCTCAGTAGCTCCTCGACATTGGAAGAGTTAACATCGGACAACATTCGTTTTCTACAGAAGATTGGATTGAAACTTAACAGCGATGGATATCCTGGATATATCTCAAGGACCAACATTCGACTAAACACTATGGGAGGAGGAATATCACACGCACAACCCTTACACTTCATCAAAATTAAACAATAACGATGAAATAAGGATTCCCATTCAACAACAAGATATTTACACGTTACCATGTGAAAGTTACTTGTACATCGAAGGACGGGTATTAAAATTGGATGGAAAAACTGCTTCAACAGTTCCTTTTATAAATAACCCGATGGCATATCTTTTTGATGAAATAAGATATGAAATATCAGGGGTGACGGTTGATTCAACAAAAAAGGTTGGTTTAACAACGACATTGAAAGGATTAACATCATTAACACCGCATGAGAAGAATTCAATAGTCACCGCCGGATGGGTTGCCCCCGATAAAGACACTATAACACCAGCTTCCAACGGTCACTTTGATTTTCATGTACCTTTACGATTGCTTTTGGGATTCGCTGAAGATTACAAACGGGTAATAATAAATGTCAAACAAGAATTAGTATTACTCAGATCTTCAACTAATAAGGACTTAATACTTGCAGACCCTGCAACTACGGAAGATAAACTGGAATGGCAACTACAGTTGGATAAAGTTGTTTGGAGAGTACCTCATGTAAGATTGGCCGATGAACATAGAATCCTATTATTGAGAAAGTTAAAATCTGACCGTGATATTGTGATGCCATTCCGAAGTTGGGAATTTCATGAATACCCTACACTACCTCAGACAGAACGACAAACATGGACCGTCAAGACATCAACTTACTTGGAACGAGCAAGGTACATAATACTCGGTTTTCAAACTAAGCGAAAAGATGTTATCACTGCAAATGCTGGTCAATTTGATCACTGTAAAATAAAGAATTGTAAAGTTTTCCTAAACTCTCAATTCTTTCCCTATGACAATTTGAATGTCATGTTCAGCAAAAAACGTTTTTCCATTTTATACGATATGTATGCAAGATTTCAATCGTCATATTATGGAAAGACTAATACATCACTATTATCACCTGACCAGTATTATTCCAAGGCTCCAGTAATTGTAATCGATTGTTCAAAACAAAATGAATCGGTAAAATCATCAAGTGTGGATATAAAAATTGAAATGGAATTTGAAGAACCAGTAGCGGATGGAACTTCGGCATACTGTCTAATTCTACATGATAAAATAGTTACTTACACACCGCTGACCGGAATTGTGAAGAATGTACTTTAAGAAGAATTGTACAACAACTGCAAATTTTTGAGGTTAGAATTATCTGCTTTAATTTTTGAGGTTAGAATTTCATTTGTGAAAGACAAGTTGAAAACAAACAATTATGTAATTGTATAAATTTCAAGGATTTTACGAAAAATATAAAAGCGAGAAAATAATTAGTAGAAACTTCATTCTATCTTCAACCGTCGTATGGGAAACATCATTCGCAAGATGAATTCTACTAACGGAGAAGAAAATACACCTCTAATGGATGATAATAGTTCAGATATAGAAAAACAAGTTGAACAAGAAATGGACGAGTTCCTAAAATTCAACAAACATAAGAAGAGAGAAGAAGAAAAAGCTGAAAAAGAAGTAAAAAGGAAGAAGGTTGAAGTTAACATTACAACCAATATTTTAACAGAAGTATTTCTTCGGATTATCTACCCAATTTCTTCATGCATGACAAAAAGTATATCAGTTGGAATTTTAAAATCAATGGATTATTCACCAATTGTTATTTTAAATCATGGAAACAAAATGGTTACTTTCAGTGAAACTACTTGGGAATCTCTCATGAAACATTTACATCTTTTGGAGTGCTATTTAAGTAACAACACATTTGGAAGAAGAACAAGATTAAGTTTATTGGAATCAAATATTGAAGTTGATATAGTAAAACATCGTGGAGGACAAATTGTTCGCTTCAGAGATTTAACTGCACATAATGTTAAATTATATTTCACTAAAGAAGAATTTTACACTTTAAGTTGTACTACCGGTCCCGTCACCAGATATTTGAAACAACTAATATTTTCAAGTGCAATAATTAAAGACTATCTAACTGATACATTGGACAAAAAACCTTTTGTTCCAATTTTATACGGTCCCGTGGATACGTCAATTTTTAATAGAATACCTCAAGAAGTTGAAATGTGGAGACAATTAAACAACTATCACACCAATTTTAATATTGATGAAGTGGCACAAGAAGTGAAAGAAGAAGAACAATCCTGTCTGTTATAAACATCGGCTCATTCAATTTTTAAGTCAGTTGTTAGTAAGACTTCATCATGAATAAACGGGTTTCGTTTTCTAATGCGCCACATATAATGGAAGTTAAAAGAGGTATAATTGAATTTCAAGCTTTCCGAGGAAATGATGGTAATTTTATTATTAAAGAATTAGTAATCTTGGACATGAACACATCAGTAGTTTATCATTATTTGTTCAAACCTCCAGTACCATTTAATAGACTAACAACTAAAGCGAAAGTAACAAACAAATGGTTGAACAAACATTTTCACAACTTAAGATGGGATGAAGGTTTCATTAATTATAACATGATGCCGCACATTATGAATCATTATTGCAAAGAGTTTAAAATTATCTACACAAGGGGATTGGAAAAAGCAAATTGGATACAATCATTTACAAGCAACGAAGTGATTAATGCAATAATTGATAAAGATTTCCAATGCTACTTCAACGAACTTTGTATTTCATCAAAAAGTTTTAAACATCGAAGGTCGCAGTGCGCTTTAAAGAATGCCTACCGCTTGAACAATTTCCTTCAACAAAGTGGTGGGTGTAGTGTCAGTAGTGTCAGTGGTGGGGGTAGTGTCGATTATAAAAGCGAGAGCGCTACCATGACGCAGCATGAGTATTACTCTAACCTCCGAAGAGACAACATCTCCGACGGACATTCTTATTAACAAGAAGATTAACAACAACATCAAGATGGCATCACAGAACTTACTTCAAAGTTTAGTTGATCAGTTCAACGCTCATTCTAAATCATCAATTCTACCTACAAAGAAATGTTCTGAACTAAAAGAAGAAAAACACTACATCATTCATACGATTAAGAAAATGGAAACTTCAGTAGGTGATGCTATTAATTGCACATTGAGCGAGGCTCCATATACAGTTGGTGATGAACCAAAATTTCAGATCTTCCTACCAAGACGCTTTGTACAACTTCTTCAAAATGAAGATCTTCGTGTAGTTCAACCCGGCGCACTCTATTTGGTTTCGCACGGACCAAGTGGAAACAACTCAACTGAACTAACTATTCATGTAACACCTACTACTGATTAGTTTGTACATAACATTGTAACTATTTGTTTGTAATTGTTTTTCAATAAATATGATATAAAGAAAAAACAAAAAAAATTAAAAGAAGCAACATATTGTGATGTCTTTGTACATTACAATATGTTGCTTTTTTTAAAAATTCCACGGGATGACCTTGACCCACTTTTGTGTGATTATAAAAGCGAAAATCTACTTGTAAAATTCATCAGTCTACGACTACCTTTCGTACCGTACACATCTCGCTCACTCTATCGCTTAATATAAAAACTAAAAGATGTCTCTCAAAGTCAAGTGTGCATCTTATGATACCAACACCATTACAACTTTTGAACAACTCGAAGATTTAACCAACGAAATGCGAGTTTTACTTACCGGTGGTTATCACTTAACTGTTGATGTTAGTGCTACTAATACAAGGATGTTCACTAAAACAAAATATTGCGATGATGAAATATTTATTTCTACACAACCTACAACTTCTTCATCGCCAACTGGTCAACATAACATCAACTTCCAAAAGTATTACCAATGTTGAATAACTTTTGACAGACAAAATTACAACTAAAGAATCACTTGATCAATGTGAGTTAATAAAAAGGATGTGATACTTGTATAAATAATCATTTGCTTCTCAGCTCTCACCACGACAAGACCTATTTAAGAAAATGTTGTACAGAATGATGATTCAACTTGATGGAAAAATCTATGGAAAAGACTACAACACCGTTGAACAAATGACCCAAGATTTAGATGTATTAACTAAAGAAGGATATCAAGCTAAATTAATTTTAAAATTTCCTGAAGTACATCCATTATCAACAGAAGAACTTGTTGCTATGGCTAAGGCGGAGAGAGAGAAAAAGTCTGAAGAAAACAAAGAGAAACAAATTTCCTAAATTTTAATAATCCTTACACTTGTAAGGTATAATTTTTTAAAACTCCATTTGGATGACCTTGAAATTACCCCCACCACTTTTCACAGTACATAAAACTCACTATTCAACACTATACACTCTTATTCTTTCACTGGACTCCGCAGCGTCAACATGGAAGAGCAAAAATACAAGTACAAACCTCGTTACTGTTGTGAACAACAATGTACAGATTTAGGGCCAATGATGGTGGATGGGTTAGCTTGTACTAAATGTGAATTCTTCGGATCTTGTTACTGCAAATGCAAAACAAAACAACTACCACCACCGGAATTGCGAACTTTGAAAATTTACAAATCGAGATATTTTCATACATGTTGTCCTCAAAGATGTTTCAAATTTCACCCTCTCGATCTTGCTCATTGTCAACGCACCAAGGTTCATACAGATGATTTTTGTACATGCATGATAAAAAAATGTAAATACAGGTCAGATTGGTATTCCGATCCTGTAGAACCATCAAATGTGTAATTTCAATTTTATATTCTTTTTTAAAACTTCAATTGGATGACCTTGAGATTTCCCCCACTACTGGTTGTAATTTTTATATAATATTATATTCAACTTTAAATCATTTCACTTCCAACACTCAAACTAACAACATGGAAGCAAAATTTATCAAGTTTGAACATATAATAACTGAGAGGGAGGAGATGGAAGAATTGTTTCAAAACTTACTTTCTATCATGGACAAATATCCTATGAGGTGGTTCAGAATTGTGGTTCAATATTTAAATCCTGGTGAGTTATTTTCTTCATCATCATCATCACAGAGTGAGGAAGACGAAACAACTAATTCAGTTAGAATAATTGAATTAAAAGATGAAGAAGAAGAACTTACCGCTTTATTTGATCATAAGCTCAAGGTCGCCATTATATAAACCCCCTCCCTATGCGCCGATCCTCATTCCATCACCGACTCTCCAACAATGAACAACTCTCCATTGACCCGAATGAATTCTAGTTTTGAAATAAACTCTAAAGAAGAGTTACAAGACATTTTTAATATTTTACAAGAACTTGTAGATAATTTTACAACCATCAAAATGAATTTGGAAATAACATACGATTGTCCTATTTGTGATAAGGTTGAAAGTTTGGACGAAGACAGTTTACTAAATCTAACTCCTGCACCATCTGACACTAATGATGGTAATAATGAAGAGCAACGTCTTTCCCCCACCACTTCTTTGTAATTCATCCTTCCCCCCACCACTTCTTTATTTAACTAACATTTCTCCCTTTCACTTCTCATTCCGTCTTCAACTTCTGAACTATCAACATTACTTGTTTTAAAATTTCAAACACTAACACAATCATGATGGATATGATGGATGAAGTTCCCTTCGTAACTAGAATGGAAGAGGATAAATTGAAATTGGAAATCAAACGATTGGAAATGGAACGGGAAAACCAACTCGAAATGTTACATTTGTTCAAGCTTTTCAAATACATCATCTGGGGACTCTGCGTTTACCTTCTCATCGTCGTCGGTGTTTGCATTTACAACTCTGTAGTTCATCACAAAAGTTCAACTTGTTTAAACTCTGCTGTTGCACATTAATTGTATGTTCACTAATAAAATTCAAAGGTTACTTCAACCTATCCTACTATCGCCAACTAGTTCAACTTAGAACTATTTCTGGTGGTAGTTGGGTAGGCTTTTTTAAAACTTACTCTGGATGACCTTGACATACTTTCCAGATCCCAGTTATAAATTTGAATTTCAGTTTTAAACTAACTTTTAGTTTTGTTCAACTATTAAGTGTTTTGTTAACACCATCAAATTTCAGTTTTCAACTAACTTTTAATTTATGTGCACTTTTAGTTCAACCCTAGTTACTTTATTCACAAATTCAGTTCAACCAACCGCCAACACTATCACCATCTCCACCCCAATATTTCAACATCTCTGCCCGTAGGGGCAGCTGCCCGGACATCTGTTTGGTTTTAAAAATATAAAAGTAAGGTAAAGGAGTGGGAGTGGCGCATGCTCACCAATGCAAAACTAAGGTTTGAGGTTAGAATTATCCATGGCGGCCGCCATGTCTAGTTCAGTTTTACCACATAGAGTCGGCGACCAGTTATTGATCTAAAGGAGTGGGGGAAGGAGTGGTGGGGGAAGGTTGCCATTTTATAACCCCTCTCCCTAGGCGGCTCTTCTCATTCAATCGCCAACTTTCAAACAATAAACACCTCTCCCATGGCACAAATGAATTATCCCACTATCACCAACTAGTTCAACTTTGAACTATTTCTAATGGTAGTTGGGTAGCTTTTTTAAAACTTACTCTGGATGACCTTGGCATATTTTCCAGATCCCAGTTATAAATTTGAATTTCATTTTGAACTAACTCTTAATTTTTGTTCAACTGTTAGAGTTTCTTTAACACCGACGAATTTCAATTTTGAACTAACTTTTAATTTATGCGCAAATTTACTTCACCCTAACGCCAACACTATCGCCATCTCCACCCCAACCTATATGGCATAAAATATAACTACAGCATCTCATATATACCCTCTAACCCCCACCGGAAGCTATGTGACATGGCAGCTGGCTCCAGCTGCCGCGTCACGTGGCTCGGTGGGCACGTGGCCGGTTTTAAAAGTGGCCAAAACACACTACTTATCTTGTATATGCATAAACCGTTAATTTACTATACTGTGGATTTTGTAGTCATTAACAAATGTGTAGGAGTAAAAAAACATAATATACGTGTCTTTAATCAATCACATCCTTTTTACATGGATATCATAATATTATTACATCTTCCACAATAACAATAATAAAGTTTATAAACAAGAGTAATTCATAACGTTATTTATACATTTAGACTTATTCTTTGCAAAAAAAATAAAATTATAAACTTATAAAAATAATAATGAAATACAATATGAACAAAATATATAAACTTGATTGATTAAGTCAATAAAACCTTTAATTTTTTGTTAAATTGTTAGTTTCTTAATTGATAAGAGAGCTTTAAAGTTGTTTTAACTTGAAATTTTATTTAATTTCAATTTAAGTAATAAAAAAATTACTTCTCGTAATGAAGAGATCTATATTCGGAATTATTGTGGGGCTATGGAATCTGTGGAATTTCCCGCTGGCAAATGCTCTCCTGTTTTCAGTTTCTCGGGAAAACTTATGGTTAACTAAAATATATCTTAGTATTCCACAGTTTAGGAGTGGGTTTAAATAGCTAATTTCAAGCTATTGAGAAGTCTAAGAGTGCAAAATATATTTTGGATATATTTTATACAAACGAGTATGAAGTTTCTTTCAAATCTTAACTTTTCATTAGAAAAGATAATTCTGGTCAATAAAATTACAAGAATGAAAATATATTGTTTAATATTTTGTCTCAAATTACTTTTGCTAAACTAGTCCAAACACATACTCTCACCTTCAGTTTTAATATCTTATATAGGCATAGTCTCTTATTCTAAAACATACAGTTAAAAGCAATCACAACTTCAAATAAATCCTGACTATCTCAGACACTTGAGATTCGCAGATTTTATATGCATTTTAATTATATTAATTAATTGTCCCAACAATTTTCACTGTAAGTTTAGGGGTAAAGTAAATGAACGAACAGGTGCTTTAAGTAAAATTGTACTTTAAATTTGAATGGTAAAAATCTTTATTATTGATAAAGGGTTATTAAAATTTTGGGAGAATTTGACGGAAAACCTAGATTTATACGTATGGTTACACCTAAAATAATATTTTACGAACATATTCGATTCTTCTATTCTGAGAACTAATTAAGAGAAAGCGTTTCCATAATACATCAAAATATCAAGTGTAAATTCCTAAAGAAAACTCTCAAGAATCGCTTTTTGTTTCCACCCTTAAACTTCACCAACTGATCGATACAAAAACTTGTAACTGTTGCTCCTCCATTGTGTGAGCATCAGGCGTTTCACTGTGGAAAGAATAACTGAGAACTAAATATGTTTTAGAAATTTGTGATTTGTAAATATATTATTTGTTTGTTTCTTTTTTGTAATTTGTTTAAAGCAAATTAATTATATTCAACTACCGTATATTATTGGCGCAGTAGTATCTAAAGAAAAAATTAACACAATAAAACATTAGAATAGAAATTAAGTGAAACACCTAGTTGGTATACCGTTTTTTTTTTTTTATCGGAAAATAAATTTTTACTTATGTTAAAAGTTATCAATTGCCAAACATTACAAATTTTGGTAGGAAGAATTCGCTAATACTGACAAAGAATGCTCTCTCGTATGAATAACACATTACTGATTATGGAAATATGTATTGTTCATTTCAGCTAATATGAAACTATTGCTTTATTGTCACTAACCTAGAAAATAATTAATTATGTGTAGATCAAACGTTTGGCAGTTTGTGATGTCAGCAGGTCTCTAGTACAGTCTGGAAGTCATTAGTAGGACGGTGATTTGGTGATCTGTCGGTTTTGTAATTGAAAACTGATGTAGATGAAGTTCCATGCCAGCGACCCTTTGTTTACCGAAATCTTGTTCCGGCGTTACGATTTGGAACTGTATTTAAATCACATTAAGAAGTTAGTATTTTATAAATGCGAAGCATTTTTATCGTTGATTTTAACGATTGGTTTTTATTAAATTGTACGATCGAGGTCCAATTGAATACATCACTCTTTTACTATTTTACAAAAGAAAAAATCCATCCACAAATTTCTTTTTGCGCCAGCAAATGAAGAGATGAGATTCAACAAACAGCTTCAACCATTATAATTTTCAAGGAATAAATCACGCTATGAAGGGGCGACTGTCTTATTTGATTCAGTATCATTTCAATAAAAAATATCATAATTGAATTATCTTGTAAGAAAATAGTCGCTCTATCTTATCATATAATTTGAACTGACACAGGTTTTTCTCTTCGAGTAAAGCTGTTTATCTAGCTATAATGTCTTTAGCTTTTAAAAAATACTGATATTTATAAGACCAAATATTTTAATGTTAAAATGTTAAACCACATTCTATAATCGTCCGGATAATCTATCCCTTTATTTTAAATCGTAAAATGTGAGTAGCCTACATTTTTATTTCTCCGTAAAATTTTAATACATAAACAATATAAAATTCTTATCATGCTTTTTTTAACTTATTTATTGTGTGTTATTATTCTTATTAATTATTATTTTCTTCGTATACCAATTATTGAAAAAAATTCAAAAACATGGTAAAATAAATGACATGATCATACTTTATGCAAGCAAGTTAACATGTTTAAATTGTGTTATTTCTATGATTCTTATCCACATATTTTCCCCCCTTGTCAACCTAGGGTGACCTCATAAACCTTGCATCCTGAGGTCGTGTAACGACCAAGCAAGCTTGTTCCGTCAGCTTGGTGAATCTGCCCCATCAATGTGTAAATAGTCCACATGCACAGACGGTAAACCCAGCCAGTACGTCACGTAAGTTATGGTGAACATTTTATGTTATTGTATAAAAAATAAAATATAAAATCTTCTTTTTAATTTGATTTTTTAATCCATTTCATTCCATCAAAATAAGCCCAGAACTTAAAAATAATTTTTAATTGTTT
The DNA here is from genome assembly GCA_030545055.2 of Neoaliturus tenellus. NCBI lineage: Eukaryota > Metazoa > Arthropoda > Insecta > Hemiptera > Cicadellidae > Neoaliturus > Neoaliturus tenellus. The sequence continues at coordinate 53,915 of JAQYXR010000360.1, forward strand.
TGTCCTTTTTGTTATTTTATAGCATAACGATATTACATCAACAAAACTACTGGAAATCGAGGATATTACAATACAGTGTCTTACAAAAATATAACTTCAATAATTTAAATTCTCTATATTTAAGTGGATGTTGAATATTTTTTAAATTTATCACGACATTGACTACGGATTTATCCCTTTAATTGTTGTTATATTTACTTGAGTTAAAATTAATGAAATAATAAGAAATAAAAATAAAGATAAAATCAAATTATTTTTTAAATTGTAAACTACGGCTTTCTAACTACTATAGACATGTTTCGTCTGTTCACGGTGTCAGTGTGATAAATGCAGTAGAAACACGCGCAAATTGTAACTTGGTTAAATTAATTTCTTAATTTCACTTGTCATTATTTTTATTTATTCCTCCACTTGTAAAATTGCATACGCCATTTTACAAAAAATGAATATAAATGAATAAACAAGAAAATACTTGAGAATGTACTATGAATATACTTGTGTTGACAACATAAATCAGAATGTATAACAAACTAGCAGTTACCCGGCGCGCGTTGCTGCGCTCAAATTAATTTGTTTACATAAATAAAGCTATTTTAATATAACAAAAAAATAAGTTAAGTTTTAAGTTTTTTAATATAACAAAAAAAGTCAATGGCATAGAAAGTAAGTATATTAATATTACTGTAAGGTCAAAGGATAAATAGGCATTTTGCAAATTTAAACCCAGAATAGTCAAAGTTTGCCGTGTATCTTATTGGTCGTAATTGCAAATGCAAAAGCACCTATGAGCAAAGACGCACGTCCATGTCAAATTTCAACCTTGGAGGCCTTAAATTAATTTTAAAGTCCAGTGGAGCACAGCCCTACTAAAAAATATATTTGCAAAACCATTCTTGGTGAGCACCTATGAACAAAAAGAATCATCCATATAATTTCAACCCCGGTGGCCCTAAAGTGATTTTAAAGTCCAGTGGGGCGGAGCTCTAAAGATCTTAAAAAAACTATATTTGCAAAACTGTTTCTTAGTGAGCACCTAAGAGTAAAGAGAATCGTCTGTCAAATTTCAACCCCGGTGACCCTAAAGTAATTTCGAAGCCCAGTGGGGCGGAGCCCTAAAGAACTTAAAAAACTATATCTGCAAAACCGTTTCTTGGTGAATAAGTATGAGCAAAGAGGCACGTCCATGTTAAATTTCAACCCTGTTGGCCCTGAAGTAATTTTGAAGTCCAATGGGGCAGAGCCCTAAAAAACTTCAAAAACTATATTTGCAAAATTGTTTCTTAGTGAGTACCTAATGGTAAAGAGCATCGTCCATCAAATTTCAACCCCGGGGCCCTAAAGTAATTTTGAAGTCCTGTGGGGTGGAGCCCTAAAAAGCTTAAAAAACTATATTTGCAAAACCGTTTCTTAGTGGGTACCCATTAGCAAATAGAATCGTCCATGTCAAATTTCAGCTCCGGAGGTCCTAAAGTAACTTCAATGTCCAGTGAGGCGGAGCACTAAAGTGCTTAAAAAACTATATTTGCAAAATCGTTTCTTAGTGAGTGCCCATGAGTAAAGAGCATCGTCCATCAAATTTCAACCCCGGTGGCCCTAAAGTAATTTTTAAGTCCAGTGGGGCGGAGCCCTAACGTGCATAAAAACTATATGTGCAAAACCGTTTCTTAGTGAGCACCTACGAACAAAAAGAACCATCCATATAATTTCAAACCCTGGTGGCCCTAAAGTGATTTTAAAGTCCAGTGGGGCGGAGCTCTAAAGATCTTAAAAAACTATTCTTGCAAAACTTTTTCTTAGTAAGCACTTAAAGTAAAGAGAATCGTCTGTCAAATTTCAACCCCTGTGGCCCTAAAGTAATTTCGAAGCCCAATGGGGCGGAGCCCTAAAGAACTTAAAAAAAACTATATTGGCAAAACCGTTTCTTGGTGAATACCTATGAGCAAAGAGGCACGTCCATGTTAGAGCTATGAATACCTATGGGTAAAGAGCATCGTCCATCAAATTTCAACCCCGGTGGCCCTAAAGTAATTTTGAAGTCCAGTGGGGTGGAGCCCTAAAGAGCTTAAAAAACTATATTTGCAAAACCGTTTCCTAGTGAGTACTTATGAGCAAAGAGAATCGTCCATGTCAAATTTCAACTCCGGAGGTCCTAAATTAATTTCAATGTCCAGTGAGGCGGAGCCCTAAAGTGATTAAAAAACTATATTTGTAAAATCGTTTCTTAGTGTGTACCTATGGGTAAAGAGAATCGTCCATCAAATTTTAACCCCGGTGGCCCTAAAGTAATTTTGAAGTCCATGGGGAGGAGCCCTAAAGAGCTTAAAAAACTACTAATGCAAAATTCTATGGACCTATGGTGCAACTATAGACAAAGAGAATCGACTATGTCAAATTTCACCACCTGTAGGCTTTTAAGTGTAATTGTGAGCTTCCGTAGGGCGGAGCCATAAAGACAACACAAATATCAACATTATACCTCACATCTGGTTACTTCTATTATTATAAGCATCTGCTTGAATGAAACTTTCAAATTTTTTAATTACAGCAGTTCATTTTGTAAACACTAAATTTCTAAAACCTGACACTGCACCATTGTATGCCCTCTGGGTCAGAACCCTTTGGACAGATTTGCACCAAACTTCACACAAACCATCCTCGAATAATGCTTACTAATGCCTGAAAGTTTCGTTGCAATCTGTTGAGTGGTTTCGGAGTCTATAGGCAACAAACATATATATTTATATATATATATATATATATATATATATATATATACAAATATATATACATACTTCCTCTTTTATAGATATAGATGTACAAGATCAGCTGGTAGAGCCTGTCACATTATAAGGTCATATGTAGAATCTTTAAGGGAAGTGCGGCCAAAGCGTACAGTTTGGTATTATTTCACTAAATAAAACCGTTTTGCTCTTATGATCAACTCGATGTGTTCAGGAAATAAATGAATAAATTAATGTCAAATTGTATTTTATATGTCGACCAGTATGTTGAAGTGTTTTAATCAAGCATATTGGACACTAAAAGTAAGAACCCCAAACAGTAATAACTGTCTGACCCTAAAGAGTAAAATAAAGACAGGTGTCTTGATCAGCGTCGTGTCGTGTCGTCTTCCTGACCGAATTGATTGCTGAGTAGCGGAAATTGCCAAGTCTAGTAAGCTGCTTCCTAGCTCGAGACTATTAATTACTTCAAGTAGGTTGCTTTGGATGGTAGTAGATTAATAACTTAATGGTTTATTACAAAATTATTTATGTCACAAAGTATAAGGAATTTTAAGAAATTAAATATTTTGAACAAACAATCTTATTTTTATAACATATGCAGTTAATACGTGTAATTCACACAATATTTCACATATATATTGATCAATTCGATAGATATGCTATTTTGAAAACTAACTTAAATAAAAGCCGCCTTTTCTTCGTTTATACCCATACGCGCCACATTATGGTCGCATTTCATACAGTATGATATAAATTATTTACAACATGATATTATTTACACCAGTGCGAGACTGAATTAAAACTTACCCCTCTTCCATTCAATCAAAGCATGATATAATAAATATTAGCATCATAATTACAAATTCCAGTCATCACTGCGTTGTGATAGCTTATATAATAACTATTGATAGATAGTTTTTCCATTATACATTAGGTTAAAAATATAAATATCATGGTTACAGCTATTTAGAAAGGTGTATTTGATTTCTCAATCAGCTTACGTTCTTTTTATGAATTGTTTTGCTTAATATTTTCCTTCGCAGCTTTAAAATCTTTTACCTCAAACCAACGTTTGTTATTACTTTCATGCTACATTAAATTGGACTCTTTTGAAAAGGAGTAATAACATGTACGAAAAATGATAATGACTTAAGAAGAAATAGCGGGAGATGTGTGTGGGGAGGAAGAGCTGGAGGAGGGGTATCAAATCCTGGTAGTGCCAGTGTGTGCCTTCACTACACCAGATATTCTGCCACAGCCACCACCAGTCTCCCAGGGAGCAGGGAGGGGGCTGTAGCCGCGCCACCGAGGATCAGACCACTTACGGTCACTGGAACGGAATAACTTTCATTGCATTTGCCAGTACATTCCATCTATTTGATATAACATCACTTTAAAAATAATTGATACAATTAGAACTTGTTACAAAGGCATTCCAATATTAGCATTTCGAATATAATGGCAGAGTACAATACTCTATCAACTGACGAACGGTTACCAACTCTTAACTTGAAACTCTTAGGAAAGTTTCAAGTTAGAGTTACCAAACGCAACGGTTACCTAAATTACCTTGGAATATTTCAAGTTGTTCTATAAGAGTATTGAAAACTGATCGAAACATATAAAGTAGGATTCATCTTTAATGTCCATTTAAACTGAAATAAACCCTATGTTTCCAAATAACGCCCGTCAGGCTCGACTACTCGGAAGGTAGATCATTAGCCAGCCGCCCTCTCTAAACCCCTCGAAACAAAGAGCAACCCTTCTCCAATTAAAATGTCTACATTTAGATTTAGTTAAGTATAGGATACCATAAATCTAAAAATTTTGAGTTCGTAATGTATTTCTTTTCTAAAAAATACCGCAGCTATATCATTATTTTTATTAATATTTCACGAATAATAGTTATTTCATTTTAATATATAGTAATAAACTTAATTGAACTTATAAATGCAATGAATTAATTTAACAGCAGTTTTCTCAGTTTGTTTTCTAAAAAAAGGGGTTTCATGAGTTACTCAAACCTATAATTAAAAATCTATTTACAACTTTTTTGTGATATAGAATATAATAAGGTTTCTCTGATGGTTTTATTCAATTGAATTTTTTCACAATGTATGGAAATAGACATTAATTTAATGATGGAGAAAATGCATAATAGTATAAATAATAATTATATATTCTAAAAATTTTATGTTTTACCATTGACTATGTACACTAACGTGAATAGACCTCTCATCCAATGCATTTAGTTTGAGGCAAAAAATTTGGAAGTTAGGTAGACGCCGCACCAGAGTCACTGCCATCGATGTTGTTATTATTCAGCCGAATTTACAGTGCTGTCAAAACATTTCACCAAAACATAAACATAACTTTCAGATATAAAATGTTTCATTCTTGGTTTAGAAAAGTGGTAATACTGATTTATCTATCATATGTTACGTGAACTTCTATGGACACCGCACGAGATCGCACCACCGTCAATATGCTTCACACACGCATATGCTATGAGAAGTCTACTCACGTAGTGTAAAAAGTCAATGGTTTTACACAGTAAATGCAAAAATAAAAAAGTTAATTGGATTAATTTGGTTCTCTTAAAAATTGAAAACTGAATATACCAGGTGCGCTGACCCCGTACACCAGTTTAAAATTATACTACTGTATTTAATATTTCACAAAAAAATTTATTATATAGAATTCGATTGTGTACTGGTACAGGGTTTACCATAAGTGACCCAGTCAAGCCAAAAGTCTTTAGTTTTATATACAACCCCCAAATTTTTGGTGTATTTTCATACTTTACAACGGTTTAAGTGAAAATGGAGGGTGGAGGTTTAGTTTTTCCCCATAATGGGTGTACGGGTGGTCTGGCACAACCGGTACAACTAACATTTTAGAGCGCAATGTAAATAAGTAGTTATTAAAACTCGAACCTATTTTGCGGTTTTAATATAAAAAATATGATTATATTTTTATTTATTTATTGGTAATAAACAGAATTTACAAATATGAATATATAACTAAATAAAAGACATTTTTATAATACACAAAACTAATTCAATCACAATATACTATCGTCTATAGCTAAAAAGATGTATAATAAAACCGATTGTTATATAGAAATAAGTACTCATCATTTGCAAGCAAATTAATTTCGAGTTGTCGAAATATAATTTTAAAGATTATGTTTTAAACTTAAAATATGAGATACACAAAATATTTTCATGTAGTTTCGGTGTTTAAATACGGCTCGAGTTGGATTTATACAGAAAAAGCGTTGAAACAGGATTTCCTCAAAGTTACAGGGGTTTTAATTTGTTTTCATGTTTGTTTTGCATATATATTCAACGTTACATCTCTTTTCATTGACGATAAAACCCCCTAATTTATTAAACTGTGATAATGATATTCAAACATAAATACTACTTTACTTAGAGCATGTTTTGTAGATTGTAGTAGGCCATCTACATAGAGTATAGTTAACTAACAGTGATACCATTCTAATCAGCAGTCGTATTTACTACACAATAAAAATCATTTATATTTAGTAGCTAGTTAATTTTGAAATTAAGAAGAAATGCAAATTTCCTTTTTGGCCAAAATGAAACCTTATGCTCAAACAAGAGGTATCTTACTTATTTTTGTATGAAACTGATGACAAGAGTAAATTGCCAGTAAATAAAACTACTGTCAACCTGTAAAGAAATAAAGGCCAAATCGATATTAATTGTGACGTTCAAAAGATGAATCATTTTAAAATGTATTTGAAAAATAAATCGACGGAACAATTGTTGGCCACCCTTCCTATAGTTTCATTATGGAATAGTATATTACGTCACAAGGGCCGATAGTGGCGTTTTGCCGGCCCCGAGATCGTGTTTCGCAAACATCGAGGGTTGGCAAAACGCATTCGGCCCGAGTTACGAACAATATTTTTCATCACACTACACAATGCAATAAATATTATACTAATGAAAAAATATTTTATTCAGAGCCAAACAACTAAGCCAAGCATACTAACCTAATCTAGCGGGATGCAATGTGTTTCCGTTGCTAGGCAACCAATTCATTTCTTTGTTGCAGTCACATGTTTTTGTGATACAACGTGTTGTGAATGTTTTTATGTAAGGTCTAGGCCAGCTGATTTTGCAGGCCTAGGCCGGAAAAATTTTGCCGGCCTAGGCCGGCAAAAACAGGTGTTTCGACGGTAGAAACGAGGGTCGAAAACAGGTGATATCGAGGTAGTGTGATGAAGAGAAATTTTTATGCTTTTATCATGAACAAATGGCCATAATAAAGGTTAAACAAATGTAACGTTGTAGATAGTGTCAAATATAAAAGTTATAAAAACAGTAATTCTATGTTTATATAATTAATAAAAAGTTGTACTGTGTACTACAAATATGGATCGATGTTGTTAAATTTACCAAAGTTAACAACAACCTAACCTGAAAGATGAGCGTTTTTAACTTTTTGCGGAATACGATTTTCATAACAACTGTAAATGCGTGATCGCCATTGTTGGTGGAGGTAATCGGAAACGTGCGTTTTTATTCGTATATCCCCTACTGGCTGTATGAATCCTGATATAAAAATCGTTGCAATTTAACCTCCATCTCGAAATACCTCGTATTTAAGTAACAAAAATGAATTATTTGTTATACATATTGTTAAGTGCTGGCATTTTAAACATGCATCGTATTATATTATTATTAGCATTTTTAAAAGAAATTGAAAATCATTAACTTTTAAAGCAACTAAGAAGGAAATCAATTAATTCTTAACAGTATGAATCAATCATCAATTAATTAATTAATTATAAATCAAGAATTATGAATCAATTAATTAAATAGAATTATAAAATTAAGAATTATAATAAGAATTATAAATCAATTAAATTGAATTATAAATCAATTAATTATAACAGTATGAATTATTTCGATTTAATACCAATATGGATTTTATATTTGTTCAATCCTTAAAAGAGCATCCTAAACAGGTTTATTTACAGACCAGTTGTCATGAAGTGTTTGGTCCGGTCAAACAAAAATTAAACAATGGTAAAAATTAAACAAAAATTAACAAAAATTAAACAAAAAAACGAAGGTAAAACTACTGCATGTGTTAGGTTAGGGTTTCGTAAGTTTCGAGTTGGGAATGAGTACTAATTCTATACAAGTAGTTTGATTTTGAAATCAATTAATAACTATTTTCGTTTTAATAATAATTTTTATTTATCTCTTTGAATTAATATTCAATTCAGACAGACGTTGCCAATTTTACTTAATTTTTCACGTTTTCAGAAAACCGTTTCTATTCAACTGATAAGATATTTTATAACATAATTGTATTTCATAATTGTCAGTGTCATGTTATATGATATTTACTGTATTTGCTTGACTTTTAATATTATTAGACTTGGTAATACAAGGTGTCCCTGAAATCTTTAACGACCTGTTAAGTATCATTCCTGTCTAAAGACAAGCCAAAATATCATCTAAAAAATTTCGAAAACTCCATAGTTAACCATGCAGCCATCATTTTGCATTTTTTAAGAATCTATATATTAATACGCAAGCATGTTTCATTTCCTCCTTTTTTCTCAGCTCGTGTACATCGTAGAAGAAATCCGAGCATACCGTTAGAAAGGTATATTCCTGTAGATGAGCAGAATCACATTCTAATTCACATCGGACTCCAGGGCCTCGCCCCACAGGCTTTCAAAGTTCCAATGTTAATCTTATGGAGAAAAGAGAAATGAATGAATCATTAGACAGCTGTTGTAAAAACAACTGCTAGAAAATTAGGAAGAACAGATGTTTTAGTTCTAAAATGTTTTTAAGCTTCTTGGGTCCAGATCAACTGAAATTTTGATCGAATTTCGATCAGGAGGCGATCTCTAGTAATTATTAATTCAAGAACGGTTTGTTGTAATAAGTTAAAACTCAGTATATAACTTTTTGACGCAAATTGAAGACAAATTATATATAATATATATATATATATATATATATATATATATATATATATATATATATATGTATATATTTACAATTTATGTATTCAAAAAGGCTGCTCTTCCAAATCTTTAAACTTAAATGGCATAACAACGTCACAAAGCAGAACCCTTATTTTTGTGTGTGTGTGTTTTTTTTTTATAAAATAAAAAATCATAGATAAGCGAGATTGAGCGATTTTAATACAAATAGACCCGCATCTGAGAGGGTTGCCACACGAAAAGCGCGATCGCGACGCCACACCAGCGAAAAAATGGGTCTCACGCTGAAACCGCTCCTGGAGAAGCGGTACGACCTTGTCTAGCCTCAGATAAATCACTCTATCTCGCTTACTTAAGAACCAATTTCCATAATTGTTTACATCGGTAAATTTCAAGTTGTATTGTCCAAAATACCCATATCTAAAATTATACTTTAGATACAAAAAGCTGTATACGGAATTTCTACCTATTTTAACTAACCGTTCTTAAATTAAAAATTATTTAAAAAAATACAAAATGACGGAAGAATGGTTAGCCTTGGAGTATTGGAAGTTTTCAATATGCAATTTTGGCTTATCTTTAGGTCAGGAATAATACCTTAAGAGGTCGGTAGATAGTGCAGAGACACGTTATATTAAATCATTGTTTAATGTCATTGATAACAGTTATTGACAAATGGACCTTTTAAGTTTCAGATGTTTAAATTTAAGAACCGATCCATGTCAGGACGGCGGCGGCGGCCGTGTTGGGATGCTGATCCAGGTTTATCCCTTGCTTCCAGCCATTTATCTCTAGAGCTGTCAAACCAAGCAAACATCTTTCTAAATCCCGATACTTGAAATACTTTAATAGCAATACTCAAACGTGCGACCTATTACTAAACCAGATGTGGGGAACGAGGTTTTAAAAGAAATTGTGAATTCATTTATTATTTCGTTACAATGAATTTTTAGTAGAACGTGCTAGTTACTAAAAAAAAACTTTACACAAAACATTAGTGAAATTTGAAGCCACGAAGCTTCTGCCATAAAATTTTGTTTACGATACTTTATTATTTTGAATCGAAGATACTAGCTTTAAAGAAACCAGACTACAAATTAACAAAAATAAAAAATAAATACCTCCCGTCGCAGCAGACCTGCGTACTCAGCAAATTTCCAAATTATTAATATTAATTTTGACCAGATGAACCTGTATACAAAATTTCATTACGTTCTCATAAATAGGGAAATAAATGTCGATTCTCCTTATGATAAATATAGGGAAAGAGTATGCAGGTATGCTGGCATGGAGAACACTATAAGTAGACTTAAAGCATAAACAAATTATTTGGACTATATGAAGCCATATACTAAGTTTCATCAATATCTGTCCATAAATAAAAGAGTTTGCCTATTCTCCATGTGATTAACGCGGTAAAAGTGTATGCAGAATTGCTGCCATGAAAAGTACAAAACCACGATTTTTTAACATACAATGTAGAATAAAAAATGTATAAATATACAATGAACATATCATTTTATATGTGTTATATATGTTTTTATATTTATACATTTTAAACATACAATGTATAAATAGAAAAAAATGTATGGCTATTATTAGCGAATTTCCCATAGGGAATAAGCTATTACCGTAGGTCTCATGGAAAGACCTAAGCCCGGGACCATGTAACTTTTTCGTTTTGAGGTGCCCAGTGACCGAAAATAATAGTCATTAAAATTTATATATATATATATATGTATATATG